>CAUYQV010125191.1:0-15409 GCA_963574575.1 Galagoides demidoff
TTTGCCGCCACTATAAAATATAAATAATATGAGTACTGTCTGCTAAATTCATGAAATAAATAAATAAATTACTTATCTAAATTATCTGAATAGCTGATTTGTTGACATCACTTGTTTAACTAGCACTAGCATTAGCACGCAGTACGATGTGTATCATCTGAGAGACAGTTACAAAGTATTTTCATCATTGCCAATGCCAAAAAATGCCATTGTTCATTAGGTCCAAACAATGGTGGTCGAATTCTAACAATAGATCAACAATGTGAACTTTGATAGGCAGTTCTCGATAATCAGTTCTCAACAATTATTTGTTATTATTAAAGTTTAATATTATAAAATTAACAAAAATAATATAAAACTCATATCCTGGTGAAATAGCCACATGGCAGCCGAAAACCGTATATTCCCTTCCCATCTCCCGCCGTTCCCTAGCTTGTCACGCATTCTTTCCCCAAATCGGTACTTTTTAAAAATGCTGCAGGACACGTGACAAATTGTTAAAAATTGGGACTGTCCCGCCAAAAGCAGGACGTCTGGTCACCTTACTCTGTAAGACTGCCTGGGTGCTAGTGGTGGTCTGGCAACTTACTAGCTGTGTGTAAGCGACCTCGTGCAAGGTATTTACCTCTGTCTCTTCTTTTCCCTTCTGTAAATTGGGACTGTTGATAGTGCCTAACTTGTAAGGTTGTTGTGATGATTAAATGCGTTTGTAGAGTCTAAACCATGCCCAGCACACACCAAGTGCCCGAGAAGGGTCTGCTGTCGTCATCATTATTGTTAGGAATGGTCAGTGATGCTTCATTTCAAAGTAGAAAAATGAAAGATAGATTAAGAAAGTCACATGTTCCAGGAAAGGTGAGACTCGTTTCTTTTTAAAAGTAAAGACTTTGTTTGTATTCAGTATGTAAATACAGTGTTTTGGTGTCAAGGAGACCGAACTTCAGATGCCAGGTTAGCGTCACTGATAACTTGCTGGGGTCTTTGGTGAGTTGAAGTTGGAAAAGTGGGTTATTCTTGAATTCTTGGAACTAAATCCTAGTGCTGGGTTTGGGCTGTGACTGTTTTCTAAAATCTTTTAAAGGTGATTTTTATGTTGGGATAAAATTGTAGATTTATAGAAGAGTTTCACAGGTAGTCCAAAGAGTTCTTACGTATCCCCCACAGATGTGAATACCACGTACTTTCCGTGGCACACTAGTCAAAACTGAGAAACTGATACTGCTGTGTTACTGTGTTACCACTAACTGAACTGCAGACTGTATTTGGGAGTTCATCCGTTTTCCTGTTAATGTCCTTTCTCTCCCAGACCCTGCTCCTGAGTTTCCACACTGCGGCTGGTCATCCTGTCTTCCCAGGACCCTCTGGTCTATGACAGTTCTCTGTCTCCCCTTGTTCTTTTGACTTTGAATCATTTATTTATATCAGTATCATTATGGATTGAATTGTATTCCTCCCTTCAAATTTATATGTTATAGTCCCAGCACCTCCGACTGTGACTATGTTTAAAGTCAAAGTCTTTTAGAGGTAAAGTGAGGTCGTGTGGATGGCCTCAACCCAGTAGGACTGGCCAGACATGCCCGAGGGACAGCCATGTAAGGTGAAGAGAAAGCACACCTGTCTGTGAGCCATGGAGCAGGGCCTCGGGAGGAACCACCCTGCCAGAGCCTTGACCTTGGGCTTCTAGTTCGTGAACCAGGAGGAAATAAATTACTGTTGTTCAAGTCCCCCAGTCTGTGACATTTGTTATGGTGCCGGAGAAAACTAATACAATTATAGATATATACATGTTTATTTTTAACTTTCCATTGCAACCTAGTTCTCCATTATTTATGTTGCTAAATGTATCCAGTCTTGGCCACAGGAGGCTCTTCCAGGTTGGATCCTGTGTCACCTGGGTGTGTCCCCATACTGTTCATTCATGAGCACTTCTCTTCTGGTTCTGCAAGATGCTCCGGGCACAGTTTGTATTTTCCTTGCCCTGGCCCCAGAATCCATCATTTCTCCAAAGACTTCTGGCTCCATTTATTTGGGCTTTGCATTACAAAGCCAAGATCTGTGACAGCAGGTTTTGATCCCTGACATGTGGCCCCGCTGTCAACAAACTGTGGTTCTGTAGCAGAGTTAGCTGGACTCAATCCTGATGGGCCCTCACAGCCACACCCTCATTGGCCGCTTGGTCGCTCTCCGAGGTGCTGGTTGTGAAAGGCTTTTCTTTGTGTGTCTACTCTAGGAGAGAGAGGGACAAACAGAATGTCACAACTCACACAGTTACAGCCGTTCTCTGTTCTGTGCACATTTCGGACGCTAATAAGGAAATGAAGATGTATCACTTGGGTGAAAGATATTCAAAATTCTGAGAATTTAATGAGAAGTGCCTGTAAATCCATCCCTTGAAGAAGACGAGAGAGCCTTTTTAAACAGAAAGTAGGAGAAGACACTGTCCAAAATGTAACGGGGGACAGAGATCACAGGGACTCAGATGCGCCGCACACCACGTCTTAGTGATGACAGTTCAAGGGGAAATGTGCAAAAGATGCAGCTTGAAGGGTTCAGTTTAGATACATGAATTTCCTGGCAGAGAAGATGAGTGGATTCCAGAGAAGGCAACAAAGAGGTTTACAGAGTTTTTTTTCTAATTCTGCTAATACACAGATGAAAACTGGATTAAACATCTACTTGGATTAAATTATTCTTTATCCAGTATTTTATTGGAAAATGTGATTTTTGTCTATTCATGAGACAGAAAAAATACTGGGATTTCTTGTAGTTCTGCGTACACGTTTGACGACACGTATCTCTCTTTGGGTAACCAGTACTGTGAGGTGCTACATCTTTTTTCTGTTTCCCTAACATGTAGGTCAGCAAAGGCGGGTGGAGGAGACAGTGCCAGTTATAATTAAATAACCAAAGATTATTTTTCACTTAAGGATTTCTAATCAACCCATGTTAAGAGCAAAGTGGATTCAGCATTATAATTGCAGCCGATTCTTAATTCTACTGCTGGTGAGCGTTAAGGCCCCATGGTGTGCAAGATTTTTTCCTTTCCTTTTAAAAAATTAAGTTTGGCACTTTCCATAGAGCTTGATTCATTTGCAAGATTAAAAATCATTTAAAACCAGTGTTTAACACATGGGAAAACGTATTAATGTTACAGGTCTTTTTTTTTTTATGAGGAAATAAGTCACATTTGGAGAAACATGCAAACTTCTGTAGCTGACTCTTAGAAATCAGGCATATGTGTCTATAAGGCTGGCCCAGTGGTTTTGAGCCCGGGATGGCCCCTGCCCACTGCCTGTGGGAATCCCCCTCAAATTGGGTATTTATAAGACTGTACATTCCCTTTGAAGGTAACAGGATCTCCACCATCTTTGGTTAAAATCCAAATGGTGTTTACAAAGAGGAGGCTCCTTGAGGCTGAGCAGAAGCGTCACAGTGGGGGACGAGGGACGCATCCCTGCTGCTTCTCTGGTGTTTACCATCTCTCCCCCACTCATTCTCCTCTTCATCTGTTAAAAATTACAGTGGGTTTTCATCTCTCCAGGGAGTTTACCAAAACCCTTCCTGAATATCAGTGGCTAACCTAGATATATGATAACTGACCTTCTAGAAACCCACCACACGACCCAAAGCCAACTGTATACTTGGAAACATTGATGAACTCTTATTTTCTTCCAGGCTGAAGAATAATATTTTGTACACTTTTTACTTTTGTTTATGGTTCCTTCTTAACTCAGAAGTGCCTGATTTCACTGCTTGTGTGGGGATAAGTCTGCATGTAAATAATTGCAGCTCTGTAATTTGGGAGTGAGTGACACTAGAGCACCCTGAAGTGGGCTGTGGCCAAGTCCATCTGGTCCATCCTCCTCCCCTCGGGGACGTGGGTGTCTCAGCTGACTTGGACTGTGTCTTAGTCCATTCCAGCTGCTGTAACAAAACCCATCAGCATGGTGGGTTTGCTAACAGAACTATAAATCCCCTCCCTCTAGAGGCTGGGAGTCTGAGGTCCAGGGACACTGAGTGTCACTGGCTCTGTCCTCACACAGTGGGAGGTGTGAGGTCACCCTCTCGGCCTTTTAGAAGGGCACCAATCCCCTCACGAGGACTTCCCCCTCATGACCTCATCAGCTCCCCAAGGTCCTACGCCCTAACGCTACCACCTTAGGGGATAGGATTTCAGCACATGCTTTGGGGAAACCCAAGCTTTCAGACTGTAACAGAATACCAGAGACGGGGTGGCTTTCATTAGAAGGTATTTCCTCACAGTTCAGAGGCTAGAAGTCCACAGTCGGGGCTGTTTTCTGGAGAGGGCTCTCTCCTCGGCCAGCAGACGGCCAGCTCCTCCCGGCATCCTCACACGTCCTTCCTCTGTGCCTGCACTCTGCAGGTATCCCCTCCTCTTCTAAGGACTTCATAACTTTTTATACGCTTTCCAGCTAAAAGCAGCTGCCCACTCCAGTCATCCAATCACTAGGGCTACCACTAAATTCTTTTTCAGTCTCTTCTGCTTCGTTTAATAAGTTTAGTAAATTTACTCAGTCTCCTCCTCTAGGGACTCATTTCGCTGCGCCATTGTTGCTGCGTCTCTGCACCTACCAACTTCTTGAGCAGTTGTCCAGAGATCACAAGCTGTTTCTGGGAGCCTGCTGCATATTGCAGGAGGCTTTTTGACAGTGAGGTAATTTGTGCTGAATCGTAAGGCAGAAATGCAAAGAGAGTGAGCTGGGCTCTAGTAAATGGTTCGTGGTCATTTTTAGTGGCACTGATTTTTATTCATGTACAAATTTGATTTTTCTGGAGTGAAAAATAGTGGGTATTATTTGAGTAATCCATTTTCTTGAAGGCATACTTAAAGTATTTTTAGTTCTGGACTTTTTAAATTAAATACATAAAAGGTCTTCTAACTAAGGCTTCAAAGAGCGAGTCCCCCCATGTTTGTTTATCAATGGGGTCTTAGAAGCGTGAATAGTGTATGTGAGTCAAATTCTTCCTTTGCAACCGCTTCAAAAATTCAATAACCAATTATTTAAAATAATTGAAAATTAAGTGAGAATCAAAATTCCCAGGGAGCGTAAGGTAGGTTTTTCTCTGCCTTTTCACCAATAATGCGTGCTAATGAGTCAAATAAAAATAACCTAATTTTTCAGGAAAAGTAACATAAGAATATTTTATATTCTTATAAAATCCTTTGCAGAACACGTTCTTGTAATGTTCTTGTGGCATATAACTTAAAAAAAAAGGTATCACTGAGAATAAATGAAGCATAGAATTTGTAAATTTCTGACTTTTTATAGCCATTATGCCCATCGTGTTTACTGAGAGGAAATTGCCTAGACTTCTCCCCAGATGTGCCCCTTCTCCGCTGTGTTATAACTTCCCACAGCTTGCCAGACAGACATTTTTAAAACTTTACCCTTTAATTTGCCATAACTAAGATAGTGGCTTATAATTTTTTAAAGTGTAGAATTCAGACTAATATGAATTTAGGTCATGAAGTTACTGTGCAGAATAACAAAATTAAAATTCTCCGGAGAACGAGGAGAATTGGTTGGCAGGGAACTGTTTTCAGATTTACATTTCTTCTCCCATATCAGTTATAAGGTTTAATTTAATTAAAATTAAAGAGAAAACCCTTTCTCTCAAGGTATGTCGTTTGAATAAATCCTCACAGAGCCTTCCTTTTACTTTAAGGCAACACTTGGACACACTATTTTTAGTGGTCCTTGGTTCCTGTAGGGTACAATTGACACCCGTCTTGATATCCATATCCGAAGCCTCTGGGGTGAAGCCCGCCTCCCTCAACACTTCTTTGCATCCTGTCTCCACCCCTCTCACTAACACTGCATTCCAGGTGCCAGTGGCCAGGCCTGTCATTCCTCAGAACCCGTTTATTCCTCTAAACCAGTCTGACCGCAGACCAGTTTTGACTTGATCTCTCTCCAGGGGTTACAGGCAGGTGTCCCTGGGGTTGCAGACTTCGGCACTTTCTGGTTTCTGGCACCCTCCTGGTGGGGGGCTGCTGCACTTAGCTGCTAAATTCTAGCCTGGCAGTGTGGTCTTTACCGATGAATACATAGGATCTGAACTGATAGAGACTTGCCATCTGCCTGCTTTCATGTGCAGACGTGTTGACTTCACTGGAAAACTCAGGAAATGCTTCCAGATCTGTATTCTGGGAGCCAGGGTGTGGCTAGCTGGCCCCTCCAGCACGCAAACAGTTAGTATGCAAAATCTCTTGAGCAATTTATTTCTCAAGTGGGCTAAGTAGGTTCCTCAAAATCAGGTTTATGGTTCACCTCCCTTGCCAGGGTCTCTTCAGCTCTAGATGGGAGGTGAACTATAATGCAAGTTGAGCTGTGATGGAACCCCGCGATTACAGCCTGATTTGATGGTCACTTTCTTACACGTCTTTAGAATACACAGCCTGGTGCTCAGGAAGGGGTGAAGCAGATGAGCCCTGTTGGAGACACCTGGCATCAGGATGCCCCCAGGATGCCCCCAGGAAGCCTCTCCTCACCAATTGTTTCCAACCTCAGTGACTGAAATCCCTTGACTAGTATGTTTTCCTTCCTTGTGGTAGTAAGCTTTTCCAACTTTTGTCTGTGTGCATCTCATTCCGGGATCTTGCTGCAAGGCAGATTACACTGTAGTAGATTTGGGGTCCAAGGCCCTCAGACTGCTAGTCTGGGTGTCATGAATGGAGGTGTGAGAACACTTGAGCCCCGGAACACTGACGCCTCAGCCGCTCTAACAGGGGACCTGCCTGTAATGCAGACCACCCAGGAACTTCTCTTTGGTTTGTCCTCCCTACCCCCCACCCTGCCACCCAACTCCAGGAGGTGAAGCAGGAAGGGGCAGGCTCTGCCCTGTGTGTCCCTGTCTGTCTTTTCAGTGGCCCAGACCTCTTCACAGGCTCCCAGGTTAGACGTATCATTCATCTTCCCTCCCCACCCCCTGACACGCGTCAGCCCCTCCATCCTGCAGATGATGCCCCGTGGATGACATCAGTGCTTCCTCCTCCCCATCCTCACGACGACTCCCGCCCACCCTCATCGCCTCCTGCCTAAGCTCTTCCACCCAGTGCGGAAGCTGCCTCCCTGCGCTCCTCTCCTTCATCCCTCCCCCTGTTCTAAGGCGCGGGTGCTCCATGTCACTACTCATCAGAATCCTCCTGGCTCCCAGTTGGCCAAACCCTGCATGTGAGATCAGTTTGATTAACAGTCACCACCCAACCACAGCCTATCATTGAACCACACTGGAAGTGAATTCTTTTGAATAGGGCACGGGTTTGCATGCTTGTCTACAAATGTTTCTTCAGCCAGAAAGCATGAAAGAGCCTCAGAAACCTGCTCACCCTCCAAGGCCGTGCAAATTTCACTTCCCACATAGGCCCCCAGCCCTGTTCCTGGTCACCTGCCCCCTCACACACCACGAGATCTGGTTTGTGTCACATCACTGTATCCTGTTAGTGTTGTTCACTTGTGTTCTTTATGCAGTGTTATAAAGTTTGAATGGCCAAGACTATGTTTTATTATACTTTGCATTTCTGAAATCAGCCAGCACAGGACCTTGGTTAATAAATGTCTAACCCACTCATTGTGGGTCTCTTGGATTCTTTCCTGGAGAGTAAATTTTGGGACAGTGGTAAAGATTAAAGGGCAAAGATTAAAGTTTAATCATAAGAGACAGGAGCAAGCTGAGGTCAGCGTACCTGAACTGCTTCACCAGGGTGTCCTAGAGGACGTGTAAGAAGCAGCAGTAAGAGGCTGTTCCTCCCCTGTTCCCCGCCTCAGCTTCACCACCAGGTCGTACGGCTTCTATCCTTTTTGGGAAATGTTACCTTAAATGTTATTTTCCCATAATGTGTAATGGCATTTATGCCTGAAAGACAATTCCCATAGGAACACAGGATTGATAATAAAGACAAGTATCTCTACCGTCAGCTATAGTAAGTGTCATGTGCCCGAGTGGAAAAGAGAGGACGCACAGATGTTCAGACACCACCAGGCAGCACGGCTGGGCATGTTGGACCCGCAGGTCTGCTGTGTCAGGAACGTGGGCTGTGTCTTAGACATGTTGCGAGTTAACGGAAATAGCTTCACGGTTATAGGCAGCGGCTAACTGTTATCAGGCGTCAGTGCAGTTGTAGCTGCACCGCTGGAAACGGGATATAAGAAGTGAGCTCCAAGAATCAATGATAATCTTCGGGGAAGCGTGTGGCTTCATCTGTACCAGGGAGGGAACAATGGCAGGACTGGGCCTTGCCCCTGTTTCCCGGAATGGCCGGAAGGCTGACTCTGTGAAATTGGAGCTCATCATCTGATGGGATGGTGTAACGGCATCGAGCCGTGGCTCACTTCTCAGACACAGCGGGTGTGTGTGATTATAGAGACTTTTCCTTCCAGGAGTTAGATTCAAACTTATTAAATACGGGTCCCAGCTCAGCCCTGTGTAGGCTGCATTTCTCTCTTGGCTACTTGAGAGCAGTGTGTCCTGGAGCTGGAGGCAGCCCTGTGCACCCAGCGTCCTCCTCCCTCTCAGCGATGCGTTTGGGTTCTCAGATGGGCCAGTGTGGGGTGCTTCACCAGGGCCCCCCACACTCTCGGTTCTACTCTGGGCCTGTCTTCCTTTTTCTTTCCTTCTCTTGAAAGTGGTTAGAGAGAAGAGTGAGGAATCCACATTGGCAAATGTTGTCTTGATAGAGAAGAGACTTAGAGTTCTGAAGCACAGTCTGTGTAAAAGTTTATGCATCTTATGGAAATTCTATTTTTCATTCTTTTGAGGACTTTCTATACCTTTTCCCACAGTAGTTGGACCATTTTGAATTCCTACCAACAGTGTATTTCTGGGCATTTATCCAAAATAATTGAAGTGAGGATTTCAAAGAGGTGTTAGCACCCCATGTTCACTTGCAGCCCTGCTCATGCCAGGGGAGAAGCAGAAACACGGGGAAGGCCCATCGATGGGGGGCTGGATGGAGAAGATGGATATACACACAATGGAGTGATACGCAGCCTTAGAAAAAAGGAAATTTTCCCATTTGCCACACACAGATAAACGTGGTGCGTGTGACACTAAGTGGAATAAGCAGGTCGTGAAGTGACAGGTGCTGTGTGATTTCACGTAGACGAGGTGCCAGATCAGGGAGCAGTCGGACTGTTGCTGCCAGGCACTGGGAAGAGGGGGAATGGGGAGTCACTAATCAGATTCCAGCCACGGGGGCGGTGCCTGTGGCTCAAAGGAGTAGGGCACTGGCCCCATATGCTGGAGGTGGCGGGTTCAAACCCAGCCCCGGCCAAAAAAACCCCCCCAAAACCAAAAACTGCAGATTCCAGCCACGGGAAAGCACCGGGAGTGGGGAAGATGCCAGTCAAAGAGTGCAGAAGTTCAGTTTGACACGAGAAGATTCTCACCACCTATCACGCGCACGGTAACTGTGGTTAATACTATGCACTTCAAGGTTGCAAAAAGAGTAGATTTTAATTGTTCACACCAAAAAATGTGATAAACAGTGAGGTGATAGATATGTTAATTATTGTGACTGAATCATTATACAAAGTGTACATATATCAAAACATCACTCTGCACCTCGTAAACACATACGATTATCATTTGCCAATTTAAAAAATCTAGTTATGCAAAATAAGTTTTGCAGATCTGCTGTGTGGCCTTGTGCCTGCAGGTGACTGTGTTAGTACCGCACTCTTACGCCCCTGGTAAGAGGGTAGCCCTTGTGTGAAGTGTTCTTTTCACAATAAAACATAAACGCAATAAAAAGAACGAACAAAGAGAAGGAGGCTAACGTGGCAAAAACAAAAGCTCTGGGCTCCGGAACTAGGTGAGGAGGATTTGAAGTCTGATCTACCGATTCAGGCATCGTCCGCAACACCGCCGCCCCTCAGCTCCCGCCTCTGTAAGTGGAAACAACAATGTCTGCTTCGCTACAAGAGCAGCTGACTCTGCCCTGGGGAGCTACACCTGGCAGGAACTCAGAACCGTGCTGTGATGTGGTGATGCTCCAGCCCCAGCCCTTGTGAGCTACATGGGTCAGACAAATAATTTCATACCTTTGGGCGTCACTTTCTATACTTGTTCAAAGAAGAAATTGGACTGAGTCATTTTTTAGTGGGTAGACTCAGACTGTCTTGTGTGTGGGCTGGGAGGTAATACAGTACACCCAGATAACACCAGAGCCTCCTGGTGAAGCCAGTCAGTCCAGTAGACGAGTCCCTAATGGGGAAATAAAACCAGCTCTTTAACGTAAATACCGTGTGTCTTGTGACCGCGGTCCCTGTGCCTAGTATGTGGTAGGCACTCAGGAAACATTTGTTTATTGATTGAAATAACTAGTTGTATCAGTTATTTCAATCAATAGATTGCACGTCCAAAATGTTTGAAAAGATAAAATGAAGTGACAAATTTAGAAACATTTGTGCTGAAGCTGGACCAGTGGGAAGTTGCTACCACCTTTGGCCCAAAGGAGCAGTTACTGAAACCCAGCAAATCCCCTAACTGTAGAGGAAGGTCCCAGGGCAGGATCTGTGGGAATGAATCCCCTGGACTCTCCCCTGACTTCCTGATCTCCTTGTCGAGTCTCCCAATCATGGGGCAAACTAACTCAAACCAGGACAAAACAACACCAAGGGGAGGCTGGCCTAGGGGTCACACTTCTCAGGCAAAGGGCGGGTGGGGAAGGGGTGAGGAGAATCTGCAGATCACATGGAGACCATGTGGACACCTGAACAGCTGCCAAAATGGTAAATCTGTGGGACTGGGGGAGGACTAGAATACTTTATTGGGGGACCCATTTTTATAAGACCCATTTGATTTTCACAAGAAATAACTGCATATTTTCATATGAGGTGTGTCTTTTCCACCAGTAAGTTTAATGGGGTGAGGTAATAAAGGCAATGATCATCTTTGAAAAATACTCTTTGGCTAGTCAATACCAGGTCTGATCAGCTTGTTTTAAATAGCTGGATGGGTTGGATAGATGGTGAAGAAATGGAGGGATGGAGAGATACGTCAGTGGATGGAAGGGTGGGTGGGTGGGTGGACAGGTGGATGGGTGGATTCATCATGCACAGATGGATGGATGGTGGAGTGATGGAGAGATAGGTGGATGGATGGATGGATAGACGGGTGGGTGGATGGATAGGTGAATGGTTACATGGTAGCTTTAGGAGCGTGGCAATGGTAAGACTAGAGCAAGGAACTGACGTTTAACCAGGAAAGACAGATCCAGAGCGGGAGTTTCTGGCCGCTTCCTCACAGTTTTGTCCAAAGCTTTCACTGTGCTTTGGTTTTAATGGCTGGGAGCTATCTAGCCTCTCTTTCAGCCCCGCAGTTCATAATGAGGCCTGACTGGTGGCTCTCAGCGTGCTGAGACATCACCTCCCCAGACTGCGTGTCGTCATTAGCGTGATCTTAGAAAATCTCTGCCTTTTTTACTAACAAGCATCAAAGATAAGCAAAGCTGGACACCAGTTAGAGCAGTGAGGTAGATGTTAATCAGTAACTCCTGCAGTAGGGAAAAGACTCTCCCAGGAACTAAAGTCAGCTTCAGCGTGTGCCGAGGGGACTGGGCATTTTAAAGGGAGAATGGGAGCCTGGAGACGGAGGAGGGAGCTTAGCAGAGTGAGAGTAATGAAGCAGGACAGCGCGTGGCTGGCTCACGGGTGACGTGCTGTCCCTGCTGGCTGCAGTCGTGAAGTCGGGATCCCGTGTCCCCCAGAGTCCTCCAGTGCTGGCCACAGCAAACAGCAAGCTCTTTGGTCAGGCTTGAGCTTTCCCTGGAGGCGCTTTGGTTGGACGGAGTCACCCTAGGGATGTGGCCTTGAGCTGTTAGAAATTATGTTAGCAATTGTTCGAGTGTTTATAGACCAAGATTAAAACTCAGTCTAGTCAAGAAATTGTTCAGAGCAACCTGGCCCACGTTTGGTCAGGGAAAGACTGTTGTTCTTTGTTAAGGAAGCAGCTGGGTGTCCCTAATACCCAGACGGAGAATATAGAGAAAAGAGAATATAGAGAAAAATGAATGAATGGTGTTGTCAAAGAACAGTTTTGTTGGCAAAATGCCTCTCAGGGATGATTAATGAATTGGAAAATTGCACGATGCCTCTCTAATCGCTTTTATAATTTAGCTGACTTTTGTAGCATAGCCGAGGATTTTGATTTCATTGTTTAAACCCTAGTGTGAAAAGACTGTTGAGTGCGAGTTTATTACCTCTTCAAAAATTCAAGAGGCAAGTTAATCAGGTTATTCAAAGGTGTCGATGACATTTTTCCAAGCTGTACACAAATGCCTTCACTGATAGGAGAAAAAGAGTTAAAGCCAGAAACTAACAGAGCCCAGGAAATGTAGAGGACAACCTCTGTCCTCCTGTCCTGGACTCTGCACAGAGTTTGGTTTTTGGCCCTATGTTTCTAATGCCCCACTAATGGGGAAAAAAAAAAAAAGTAGCTGCCAGTTCTTTCCACCAACGTGGACACATAAAAAGTTTTAGACGCAACCCAGATTGTAAAAATAACATTCTGTACTACTCTCCCCTGGTTTTGCACATTCCTGGAGAGATGTGTTCCCCAGTCCTAGAAGCTCTCACGATTAACCAGAGTGTTCATCTCAGATCACGCACACAGGTCTCTCTTGCAGGTTAGAGTCTTGTCTGCAAAAAGAGACAACTGTCCAAAGAAAACATGACAGATGATGTATTAGTTTCCTATAAATGCTGTTTACACATTACCACAAACTTAGTAACTTAAAACAAAATTTGTCATCTCATGAAGCTTGGAAGTCTGAAATGGGCCTCGCTTGGCGCAAGTCCAGGTGTGTGCAGGGCCGTGTTCCTTCTGGGGGCCTTTCTGTCTCTAGAACATGATTTTCAGCTGGTGTGCCGTGAGAGGATCTCACATGTGCTGCAAAAATTTTTAAAGATCATTAATTACTTTTCAAAGAAATTCAAAGCATAGTAAGTATATTCTTTTCTCTTACTCTTACTTTTTTTTTTTTTGGATCAACATAATTTAAATGTGCCTTGGAAGTTTATAGGTTCAAGGGTGCCATGACATAAAGCAGCGCTCTGGAAGCTGCCCACACTCTGTGGCTCATGGACCTTCCTCCATCTTCAGAGACACCATGTCTGGCTGAGTCTGTCTAACAGCTTCTCACTTTGACACCAACCCTTCTTTCTCACTTTCCGGCCCACGTGGATACTCTATTTAAAGTCAGCTGGCGAGGTGTATTGATTCCACCTGTCCCTGCTTCCCTCTTGTAATGTAACATATTCACAGGTTCTGAGAATTAAGATGTAGTGTCTGGGGGTAGAGTGAGTCCAGTGCCCTGTGTTCCCCAGGTGGAAACGTTTCTTACAGAGAAGTTATTTTTATCCAGGGCACTTCTGTGTTCGCCCCTGTAGAGGTCCATCTCCCCCAAACGTCTCTGTAATGACTTGACAGAAATATGCTTATAGGAAGCAGAGAACTGGATTAAGAATTAGCATAGATTTGTAGCACTTGCCCCTTGACAGTTGTGAGGCCTTATGTATCTCTCCTGACGCTTCCTGCAGTCCCTGGTCTGAAAGGGGAAGGTTTTCTTTGGGGGTCTGGGTAGCCTGTTTCAGAGCCACCCAGGCTTGCGGAATCCTTTGGGTCCGAGGCGAAGGTCATCAGGAGTAATTTGCTTCCGGGTGGTTCTCCCATTCTTGTTGATTTATTTTCACCGTGGATGCGCATAAAGTCTTAGGCACACCTGAAGCTAATTATCTCCTTATTGTGTAGTTAAAAGTAGCTGAGCACCAGTGTAAAGCGTCAGAGGGTAACTTAGTCTTCCGACCAGCCGGGGTCAGTGGCAACTTTCCTGCTGCCTCTGGAAACCAGTCACTGAGGTGTCTTAGGGTTGACCCGTGGTTTTACTTAAAGGATCAGGTATGGATTCTAACAGATTCTAAGAGTACACCTTTGTATCCCCCAGCAATCAGTTAGAAACTGGTTTTATTTTTCACATGAGACATCAAACAAAATGCACAGGACTTAAATGCTCCTGATGTGGATTGAACCAGTAAAAATAGCCATAAATATCGAAGCACACGTATCTCAGGGTTAGTGTCGTGGGGGGCAGTGGGCGGCCCTGAGCATTTTCCCCCCAGGAGCTCAGCTGTCCGACTGCACAGCCCGGGGCTTCTCGCTCAGGGTCCCTCAGGCGTCCTGTGAACAGGGCTTCGTCCTGGTGGGCTGGCCAGCTGCTTGATTCATCTAGCAGTGTGGTGGCCACTGCGAGGCCGGAATCTCTTCCTCCTCTTCTGTTTACATGTCAGTTTGGGGGGGGAAAAAGTATAAATTTTTTAAGCACTGATTGCAGTAACTTGAATGTTACAGGGCTAAAACAAAAGATGAGATTCAGAATTGGATTCAGTTTCTTGGCACTGTAGAACCTGGCAGTCTCCAGATTTATTATGCTACGTTTGATTTTCCATGTCGTCTTGCCAAGACGGCTCCTAGAATTGTCTTATTATTTCAGCCCTTTTTCCAGTCGCTAGCTATATGCTTTTCAAGCCAGAAGCTCAGCAAAACACTGTGGTACAATACAATATGTTTAAGAATTTACCATTTTGTCTTTTTGTTGTAATACGGAGTAGGGAATGGGAGAGTGGCCAGTCATAGGACTGCTGAGGTACACATGCAAAAGGGAACTTTCACACTGCACACGTGGTGATTCATTTGGTTGAGGATCTACCAAATACAAACGCTCGTGTGAGAAACACTCCCACGGTGATGGGACGGTGTGACCTGGCTTCAGAGGGGTTTGCCGTTCTGTGCCGGAGAGAGTTGTGTGTGGACTATCCTGCAGGGGTCCATCTCATTCCCTCCTGACTGTAGAGTTTGATGGGGTGTATCTCATTGGAAAGTCACAATGGCTCCATATGGGTGGGAGGTTTCTGCCACCTTTGGTCCTGTGAGGTCAGACACAGCCCCACTGCCTTGGTCTAGACATAGACGTGCAGATGAAGACCGCGTTAGGACTGAGGACCCACTGCTCTGGCTGTTTGGCCGTCATCGAGAAAATGAGATAACGACTCCGGAAAAATATCAGCCAGGAAGATTATTGATATTCTGCAGAAAAAAATAAAAGGGAGCCATAAATATTCACAAAAGTTTATATGAATAGATCATTGAGCACAAAATTCCCAGGAAAATTGTTTCCTACACCAGATGAGTTTGTTTAGAGAGCAATTTGTGAGATTTTCTGACAAATAAAAATCACTTCTTCTAGAAGTATTCTTTATTCATGGTTCAATGCTAGTATATTTATTTTACTCAGACATAGTTTGGGTAAGGGGCTCTGTGCACATAAAAATAGCAAACAAGGTTATTAACATTTTAATGTAGTAGGTGATTTTATTTTTTCTTCAGTTTC
>CAUYQV010125192.1:0-10758 GCA_963574575.1 Galagoides demidoff
TATATAGGGGAGTGGAAGGGGCTACATACAGGATCAGGGAGAGGCCGTTATCCAGGATTAGGTTATCCAGGATTAGGTTATCCAGGATCAGGGAGAGGCCGTTATCCACTGTGCTTTTAGCATTGCTGTTTACCCTTACATTTATCCTAATTCAAGAAACAGTGAGGTGATTTTCTAAAACACCTCATTTTATTAGATTAGCCTTGGTTTCCCCTTATTCTTCTGGTGTCACGATTCTCTACTGCTTCATAACAATAGTGGAGACCAGAGAAGCAGCAGGCAGCGGAGCCAGAGGAGAGGAGCTGGGCTCTGGACAGAGACAAAGCTAACGACTGGCCAGGGGAACTCAGGACCTCATTTTTGAGTCTGTTCCCTATTGCACATAGTTACCGTGCTTCTATCTTATTTCATTGTCAAGATCAGGTGACTAACCATTTCTCTTTGAAACCTACCGGACAACTTAGCAGTTTAAAACAACAACCATTTTATCATATTTCATCTTGTTGTGGGTCAGGAATTTGGGCAATTCTTCTGCTCCTTGTCATGTTAACTGGGGTTGTTGGTGAATTTCAGCTGGCTCTGAGCTTGTCTCATAGGTCCCAGACTCACATGTTTGGCACCTTGGCAGGGACAGCTGGAAGTCTGAGCTCAGCAAGGCCTATCTCCCTCTCCTTGTCCCAGAATTTTTGCACCAGCAGGCCCCAGGCTCATGTGGAAACTGCCGTTCCTTTCAGAGGCCAGGCCTGAAACTGGCAAAGCATCTTTCTCTCTGTAATCAACCGATCAAAACAGTCACGGGCCAGCCCAATTAGAAAATGTTAAAGCATTTGCAGCTCTCTTTTAATCCCCCACTCCTGGTTTCTCTTTAAAATTCTTCCTGCTGGCATTTTGCCCTCAAACCTTAATAAGGCAATTGGCTTGTGGCTTAAGAGGTGTAAATTATAAGCAACCATTACAAAAGGTCAAGTTTCTGTTAATTAACGATTTGCAGAGGTAAAGATAGAAGTGCCACTCTACCTTATAGAAGTGGAAAACCTGAAGAAAAAATAATAAATTCTAATGCAGGCAAGCATTCGTGGACAGACACTTGGTAGAACCCTTTCTTAAGGTAGTTGAGCTACCTTTTTATTCCCTTGATCTTGTTTTCCCACCAAAGATAGTTAATCCAGGAAAATCAGTCAGAAAGAGAAAACAGGTAGGACTACAAACATATTTATAGACGTGTTATTCACAACTGTAAAACACTGGAAATGATGTGAACTTAAAAGAAAGGTTTAAGTAAGTTATACCAAAATCTTACTATACTATGTAGCCATTAAGTTGGTTAGTGCCATTCCCATGTAGAAACATGAGACAGTATTTTTTAATGTAAATAAAGCTAAAAATAAAATTGTAAGTGATATGATTATAGAATATATTCAGATAATGCCTATGAGAGTGAAAATGGGCAAGAATAAGAAAAAATAGGGCAGCGTCTGTGGCTCAAAGGAGTAGGGCACTGGCTCCATATGCTAGAGGTGGTGGGTTCAAACCCAGCCCTGGCCAAAAAAAAAACAAGAATAAGAAAAAATAGATTTCGTTCAACAGGTATCTTTTGGATTTTTTTTATTTTATTATGTTTTAACGTTCTTTCAATAACAAATTTTTAAAAGTTAATGACTATCCCAGACCACATCCTAACCTTTCAATAAATATGCATTAAATGCCTCTGAACTTGAAAACGTGTAATATCTATTTATAGACGCACACAGTGGTAAACATCTTTGTGTAAGTAAAATATATTTATGTAAAACATAAACATATAATTTATACTCTTATTTTGGTGTATCATGTGACAGGGTACATGGTGATGTAATGGGAAAGACCCCCCTGGGAGTTAGCAGCTCAGATTTCTAGTCTGGACTCCCTAAGGAGACCAGGGAACACTAGGGGGAGGAAAGATCAGCCCAGAGGTCTCTCCTTGTTTTTAAATTATTGATGCTGGGTTTCTAAAAGCATTAGCTTTTTATCTGTTTCCTAATTTAAAGCTAGATTGAAAAGTAGGAAAATGTTCAAAATGTAGTGTGCTATTGGTTTGGGCCATTTAATAAGACAAATACCCAGTAACATACATGGAAACAACAAGGAAAAGACTCTTCACCAACAGGTATTTATTCAGCACCTGCTGTTCTAGGTCTTGTGACCAACGTACAAAATGCCTGCCCTTATGGGAGCTTCTAAAGGAGGGGTGTACACAGACGATAAACAAAATAAATAAATGAAACATTTGGTTGGTCACACTGTACTAAGTGCTATGGAGAAAAATTAATGGGGGTGAACGAAACAATTCTGGAGGGGGAGTTGGCAGTTAAATTGTGTCTGTACGGAATGCTTCTATGGATCTACTCCTGCAGATTTTCTATGACAAGTATTTATAACAATACCTAGTAAGAAGAGCGTATTTGTATATGACTATGTGGTGTCCTTACACTCCATGTAGAAATTGGTTTTAAAACATCCAGTGTTTCATATTTTCCATATGTTCCCCCACCTCCGTCGTAAAAAAATGATGGTTTCTAATTTCTTTTGTAGTTGTTTTCTTCATATCTCATGGAGATGTTATCAAGAGTAGTGTGATGACAAGTGGAAACTATTCTAATTCTCAGTGATGTGGGTGAATGAAAGAGCAGACTGATTACGAACCATTTGCTAAACTAGACACTAAAAATTACTTCTACTTATCTGTATAAAAATGTTGAATTTACATTGGATTATGTGTGTATGACATTCTGGGAACTTGTGGCACGTTGTGAAATGAAGCGGGTCTGTAAACACATTCACCATAAAAACGTGCTGACCACATTTTCTTGCTTAATCCACCTTCCATCCGAAATCCTGGCTAAGAAATCTGGCTTTCTTACTCTCTGGTGGAATAGGGTGTTTTATTGAAATCACCTTTCCTGGTAACTGACCTGAGGAAAAGGAAGGAGAAATAGATGTAACTCAGTTGACAGCCTTGGGATGAAGACATCCTCCCTCCATCCTTGTAGCTTTTACTGGACATCAGGCGGCCAGTCTAATAAGGCCACGCAAAAAAAGTAAACAGAAATGAAAAGAAAAATAAACAGCAGTCTTTATCCCACTGGAAATGGTCATAAATTTTAAAATGCAATCTTGGCTATATCGTAAAAGGATTTTGTTGGTCTGTTTGCATAGCTGTATTTTCTTCCATTCTGAACTCATGGGGACCTTTTCTTTTTTTAGAGATTTTTATTGTACACCAATCTTATTTACCCTAAAAATCTTTTGCAGAACAGTTCTCCAGCAAATTAGGCTGTGACATGTGGCATCATCATAAAAGACCCAAATCTGTAGGTTCTCATCTACAGGCCATTCTGGGGAAGAAGGAGGCAACATAATTCTTAGGGTTTGGATTTTCACAGATGTACTGTGTAGATATTCTGAGACAGTACACGAAATATAAGGGATGGGGGCTCATTTGGTGGATATGGGGAGCTTGTACCTTCCTTTGGCTTATTGATTTATCTCTGTATTAAGTTGTATGTCCTACAAACCCATGTGCACCTGTCTCCAATGCTTTAGTGTGTTTTACAGCCTCATTCTGGCACTATCTAAAAAACTATAAAAAGAAAATGTTTCTTTTCCATTACAACAGCAACAAAAATTTCAAGAATGAGGGCACAAAAATACCATACCACGCCACAAGGCTCTTCTTAATAGTAAATCTAAAAGCAGTTTGCATCAGACCATCACATCAGATCAAAGAGCGTGGAGTTTCTAAACCAAACCTCCTTTCTAAACTTGACATTTGAATATAATTACTAGCTAGGAGTGGTAGCTCACACCAGTAATCCTAGCACTCGGGGAGGCTGAGAAGGGTGGATCCCCTAAGCTCAGGAGTTGGAGACCAGCCTCAGCTACAGCGAGATCCTGTCTCTACTAGGAATAGAAAAACTAGCCAGGTGTTGTAGTCCCAGCTGCTACGGAGGCTGAGACAGGAAGATTGCCTGAGCCCAAGAGTTTGAGGTTGCTATGAGCTATGACACCATAACACTCTACCCAGAGGAACAGAGTGAAACTTTGTCTCAAAAACAAAGAAAGAACAACAAAATAAATAAATAAATGTGATTATTATCATAAAAAATAAAGTAAAAAATAAGGTAAGTGTAATTTCTTACTGCCAGATAGTTTTTTGATTAATTGTTCGGATACCATATACCCTATATGCTATATGACCTTTTCCTAGATTATAAACCTTAAAGATTAGGAAGTAAAGTATCTTTAAGTTTTATCTCCTCCAGCACAGGACCATAATGGGAGCCATTTACCAGGAGTATCATTTATTTACCAAAATGGTCACCTGGCACAAATTCCCCATGATCATATTTTGAGGGTAGAGGAAAGGTGGAAACAATGGGATATACGTGGGTCACTATTCACCAAGTGTCTAAGCTAACTTCATAGATAATATTTCAAGTTTTCTTTTTTATTATGTAAAAAGGAACAGGATATCATTATAAAAAGTACCAGCAGCTTTCACTACCTCCCCCATCATGCAGTTTCCCCCCCAGCTTTTTTTTAATCTTTTTTTTTTTTTGAGACAGAGCCTCAAGCTATCCCCCTAGGTAGAGTGCTGTAGCATCACAGCTCATAGCAACCTCCAACTTCTGGGCTCAAGCGAGTCTCCTGCCTCAGCCTCCCAAGTAGCTGGGACCACAGGTGCCCGCCACAGCACCTGGCTATTTTTTGGTTGCAGCCATGACCGTTGTTTTGGTGGGCTTGGGCTGGATTCGAACCCGCCACCTCAGGTGTATGTGGCTGGCACCTTAGCCACTTGAGCCACAGACACTGAGCCTTCCCCCCAGCTTAAAACACATAGGCACAACAGTCTGCAGCTGCCCCAGTCTGAACTCTCTTGAGATTTCACTGGAACCCAGATAAAGGCCTCAGACTCAGGCCTGCCAGGTGATTGATCTCCAAATGGGTGGAATTCTTTTTTTTTTTTTTTTTTACATATACATGTGTTTATTTGGTTTTCACTTTTTGCCTTCACAAAATTAAAAAGGCTTAAAATTTAATAAAAATAACAATGTTTAAGACAAGGACAAGAAACAAAAACCTCGTAAAGAACGAACGAAGATAAATATATTCAGAAAAGAAATCAGATGATTGCTGCAACGAAATATTGAGCAATAATAATAATAATGCAAAAAAAATACCATTCACATTGTCAGATAAGAGTATGTCTATCATAGAATGCTTTGACTCTGAGGTTCAGTATGAAGTCATCAATTAACTACTTCTTTTCTTTTGTTTTCCAAAGTCTCAAAAAATAGACATCTAATATTTATAAATAAAAATAGAAGATAATTTCAAAAAACAGATCATGCCAAATCTTATAGACAATAGGAAAAGAAGAAATACTTCAAAATCCTTCTACTTCATCTGCATATACTTGATATTAAAATTGGAAAAAATATATTAGAAAGGGAAATTACGAATATATTTCATTTATAAATGAGGATGCAATACCCTAAACAACATATTAACAAGTTGAATTAAAAATTAATGTTCAAATAATGTACTTCGGTCAAAATTAAATTCAATTTATGTGAGAATTAGTCACTATTTTCTTTTCTTTTTTTTTCTTTTCCTTTCCCTCACACCCTTTCTCCTTCTCTCTGTATCTGCTCTCCCTTCCCCCATACCCCATATCATTAATTGTCATTAATTGTCCTCATATCAAAGTTAAATACATAGGATTCATGCTTCTCCATTCCTGTGATGCTTCACTAAGGATAATGTGGAATTCTTCATTTCTCCACTTGGTTTCTCATGCCACAATTCCCAGAAAATGCTTTAAAAGCTAATATTTGGTCACTGGCTAAGAGAAGGAACATCCTAGCATTTATAATTTTTGTTTGAGATAAATTTAAAATTTCCAACAACTTGGTACCATTACCCTCCACCTTTTTTTTTTTTTTCAGGTACAGAGCAGTTGCCTCCTGGAGTCGTGTTCAGGGGATTGGGATTCCCTTGGTCACTGCCATTGAAATTGTCTCCATCTGGATCCTCTCCTTTATCCTGGCCATCCCTGAGGCAATCGGCTTCGTCATGGTGCCTTTTGAATACAGGGGGGAACAGCACAAAACCTGTATGCTCAATGCCACATCAGAATTCATGAAGGTACTAATAGTTTAGAAGGAATTAATTGGGAGGGAGGGAGGTCTTCAGCTATACTCTATCATCTTAAGACTTGTTGATAGCTTCACAATGCCAAGTGCACTTCACTCGTTCAAATATTCTTCAGGTGCATGAATGGGACAACTATTTTGCTTTTCACTCTTGTATTGTAACACAACTCTAGACATCTAGACCCAATTGTTCTGCACCAAACAACTGAGAATTCTGAAGCAAATTTACTAAGAAAGAGGGACTACATATGTATATTTATAATACTATTTGCTTTTGTAATAAGGAATACCAGCACAACAATTCTCATCTGATGGATATGTCAGTGTTTATTTTATGTCACTAGGAGAAATGTACATTACTCACTCACATTTTTTAAACATGATTTAGTAATTGAAAGTAGGGAGTAGTACTTACATGCGATTGATTATATTAGTACAGATTCTATGTCTATTATGGAAATAAGATAAATTGCAGAACTTTTTGACAGAATGTTTTGATTTAACAAATTTTGTTGTTTTTTTACTACACTTGATCCCATTAATGCTTCCTTGAAAAACTTAATCACATAACTGAGTGTTTGGGGAAACCTGTTTCAAATGCATGCTTCCTTGGCAAAACTAGTTACACATGGACCAAGGGAGAAAACCAAAAGGATAACTATTTCTCTTAAATCAGCATAATTTAGTGCTTTGATGTATGTTTCATGCAGTTCAGATTCCACATGTAATTGTTTACAGACATCTCAAGGTATGTTTTCCAGACTTGGAAAATTCACAAAATTAGTGGTTTTATGGTTGGCCAGTAATCCTGCTTGGAAATTGTTCTTTTAAAAGCAAAAGTGCTCGTAAAAACTGCCAAACTGGCAACCTTAAAATTGGGGTCTTCTGTTTATCGATGGACATTTTTATCAGGCCAATCTCCACAGTAAAAGACAAAGCAGACAATAGGAGATTATCAGAATTTGGACAATATGAACAAGCAATCTAGATAATCCAGAAAAAAGGTCATTATAAGAAAGATTTTACTAATAATCATTGGAACTGGACAGAGTGAAATGGGTGAGGCTGGGCTCAATAGCTCACACTCTGGGAGGCCAAGACAGGTGGAGTGCCTGAGCTCAGGAGTTCAAGACCAGCCTGAACAAGAGCAAGACCCTGTCTGTACTAAAAACAGAAAAATTAGCAGGGCATTGTGGTGGGTGCTTCTTGGGAAACTGAGGCAAGAGGATGACTTGAGCCCAAGAGTTTGAGGTTGCTGTGAACTATGACACCACAGCATTCTACCCAGGACAACAGAGTGAGACTCTGTCTAAAAAAAAAGAAAGAAAGAAAATAAACAAGTTATTTCATAAAAGATGGAGCCTCTTTTATAGAAGTGTTCAAGTAAAGCAAGGATACCCTTCAGGCCTGGTGGCCTACAGCATTGTAGAAGAGGGTATGCATTGATCTGATAATTTTTTAAGAGTTCATACCAAGTGTAAACTCCTGGGTTTTTTCCCTATATTTTTTCTCCTCTTTTTTCCATTCTCTGCTCCTCAACTTTGCCCTCCCCACCCTTGCTGATGACATCAGTTCAAAACAAAGGCATGACCCTTTTCTCTGCAGGGCTGCGCCATGGAGGGGTCAGCTTCCCAAACCTCTGCAGCCACTTCTGGGTCATGTATACCCAGTCAGCAGTGCTCCAGGAAGAGGAGGGTACAAAAGAGTGGAGGCCAGGGGCTCAAAGGAGGGTTTGTGTTGCACTGTAAAAGGGAGAGAGATAGAGACCCCCTGATGTTTTTTAAGTTCAGGGCTAAAATCTTGCTACCGTATGATGAGAACAGGGAAATGTTTGTGCATGCAGATTAGAATAAATCAACTCCTTTGGGAGTTTGCACTTAACCTGAGGATAGAATTCAGGGATCTGTAAACTTGGATAGGAAAGAAATGTCACACTTATTTTCACTAAGTTCTAACTGAATTTATCATTTCCTTCCATTACAAATGTTGCCAACAAGCCATAATGGTATTTAATGGTGCCATGACTTTTTCACTAACAGAAATAGCAAACATTTTTGTACCTCTTAGCACTTGTATTATCTAGAAATATCATTTACCCTCATCACAACCTCAGCATTCTGGTACTTATAGAAGCACCATTAGGTTTATTTGTTAATAAACACCTAAATACTATATCAGAATTTTATTTTTAATATTTTGATAGCCATGCTTCAATATAATTGATTTCCATTGCAATCTTACGTATTTTGTTTTATGCATGTAAAGGTATCATTCTCAGAAAATATTATATTTACCAGACTTCCAAAGGCGTCTGCGACATAAAAATAGTTAAGAATGCCTACCCCAAACTTTTTTGTTTTTAGGAACCGCTTTTAGATTATTTTAATAGACATAAATGTAGCCCACTGGGCCTCTTTCTATATTCAGAAACTGTCCAATTCTTCACAGAGCAGCATGATTATTTTTTAACTGTGGGAACTGAGACATTACAGGAGGCTGTATTGTCCTTAGTAAATAAACAATCTAGGGAAAAATTATAAGGAGAGAAAAAACATTTCTTCCCAAGCTGGTGATTATTTAGTGGGAAGCAGAATTCAGATATCATTTTCCAACTTCCATTTTATAGGATACTGAGTTTTTTCCTTTAAAAAGACATAAATAGCGTTTCCAAATCCTGCCCACAGGGAGAAAATGCTAAATATGCCTTCAGATAAGGTACACTGCCTCAATAGTTTCCAGGTGGCAAGTATTAAAAGAAGGAAAAAGAGTATGGTTATTGATGGCTTCACCTGGCTGGCTCTGGGGTCACATAGCAGACATACCAGGCAAAGGGTTAACCTCCCATTAACCGAAGCCATACAGATAAGCTATTCATAACCTTGGCTGTTCCCCAGCGAGATAGATGCTCACGGTAACTACTCTTTAACTCTCAGAAACAAGCCAGGCACAACAAAATCTGAGACTTGTCAACAAATAAAGATAAACATATCTATTCTTCATATCTCAAAATCGTGTTTTATGAGCTTTGGGAGGAAGCTGTTTTCATTGATCAGGGTTCTTCTATGGTGTCATTGAAACCAACTTCAGTTTATGTAAAGTATCTGCATCAGGATAATTTTTTTAAGCAGTTTCTTTTTTTCTTAGGTTTATGTGAGGGTACAAACAACTGGATTACAATGTTTGCATCTGTTAGGTCGAGTCCCTCTTGTAGTTGTGTCCTGCACCCAAGAGGTGTGCGGTAGACCCTTACCTTGTGCCCATTTAGTGGGAGCACACCCTTCCCCTTCCCTGTTCCCCTCTGCCCCTTCCTTTGGTCCTCCTCCCCACAACTTAAATTGAATTGTTTTTCTCTTACATGGGCGCAAATAGTTTTCTGTGTGCTATTTAGAAAGCCAGGATAATTGCTGGAGTTTCAAATTGAATTGATTTCGAGCACCACCCTGAAACCCATGGCTGCAACTAGACAGCATGAATTTACAGATGGATCTGCAAGTCGAAAGATTCCAAAGCTATCGGAGGTCCTGTGCAGTTATCGTGCATTCATATGTCCCTTCCCTTTTCTTCTCTTTCTTCACTCAACAGTTCTACCAACACGCAAAGGACTGGTGGCTCTTTGGATTCTATTTCTGCATGCCCCTGGTGTGCACCGCAATCTTCTACACCCTCATGACCTGTGAGATGTTAAACAGAAGGAACGGCAGCTTGAGAATTGCCCTCAGTGAGCATCTTAAACAGGTAAATCCCATAGTCATGAAAACCTGGCCAGAACTGGTCAGTAGTCCAACAGCAGGGCTACGAAAACTGCCTTGAAGCAGATTTTACCCGGTTTCCTAAAAATAAAAATACGGTCTTGTAACTGTTTTCTTCATAGTCAGAGCATCAGGAATTTCCTTATGAAATGAAGAGTTTACCTGATGAACAGGTGGTCCTGGAGGTTGGGCCCAAACATAGAGGAGCAGTATATTCCTTTATCTTGCCCACATGTGTCTGTGTGGGTCCATACATTGAATTGGGCTTGGAACTGTTTCAGGACAAGAAGAAGCAAGCATATGACTTTCTTTCCAGGAAGGCTTGTATAGTCTTGTTGAAACAAAACACAATAATTGTGGTATATGTACACCTTGGAATATTATGCAGCCTTAAAGAAAGATGGAGACTTTATCTCTTTCATGTGTACATGGATGGAGCTGGAAAATATTCTTAGCAAAGTATCTCAAGAATGGAAGAAAAAGTATCCAATGTACTCAACCCTACTATGAAACTAATTTATAGTTTTCATATGAAAGCTATAACCCAATTATAGCCCAAGAATATGGGAAAGGAGAGAGGGAGGGGAGGGAAGGGGGGTGGATGGGTGGAGGGAGGGTTATTGGTGGGATCACGCCTATGGTGCATCTTACAAGGGTACATGTGAATCTCTCTAAATGCAGAATATAAATGTCTTATCTTAACACAATAACTAAGAAAATGACATGAAGGCTATGTTAACCAGTTTGATGAAAATATTTCAGATTGTATATAGAACCAGCACACTGTACCCCATGACTGCATTAATGTACACAGC
>CAUYQV010125195.1:0-72091 GCA_963574575.1 Galagoides demidoff
TTTTGAAGAGAAACTGAAATTTGAACTCAGTTTGGAAAGGCATATAAATACACAAGTGCGAGAACTGGCAAAGTTCCTTTGTGGGGAGATGGAGCAGCATGAACAAATGGCCCAAGACAATGAGATAGACAGTACTAGGAGTTTCAATCTGGCAAATAGAAAAAAAAGCTAGTACTGACCTGGCAAAAGCTGAGGACTGGAGTCAGAGCTGAAAGATGTGCTTAAATCAAGTATAAAGTATAAAGGCTTTAACCTTGACTACTTATTAAACTTGCTGAATTTGATTGAAGATTACTATAAGGAGAGTCAACTGTAAGGCATATTATTTGCTCACATGTACATTTGTGTCTACTATGCTGCAGTATAAAGCAGTAACTACCAATTCTTTTTAAATCTGTGTAGTGAAATCCTAAGTTCTTTGCAAGCTGGAAACCACATTTCAGCATTAATTGCCAGATGCCACTGGCAAGAAGCACATTTCCCTGAATAGACTCCTATTTACCAGTTCCAGAGATTAGCAATATAATTGGATGTCAAAATGCATCTTTTCCGAATCTTTCTCCACTCCTCCCTGCTGTTTTCATAATGGGAAAAGCTGAAAGGAATGAAGTAGGTGATATTGCTTATTCTGGAACTCAGGAACCCACAGTAACACGGAGAGATGTTCCCACCATGGGTGCATATTTATTTATGAACACACAGAAAAGTTATTGTAAAATTTTCCTTCTACATGTTTTCTCTATTCCCCCATTCTTTGTGATAATTCATGATCTGATGTCTCCTGAATCACTGACAGAGCTCCCTGAGTCTTCTCCCCCTCCCCTCTGTAGCCCACACTGCCAAAAGGAGGGTTGTCTGTTTGGATTTTAAATCTGCCTATTTCCCACTTCCAAATGCACATTACTTTTCCAATCCGTATAGAAATAGGTTCAACCTTCTTAGTAGAAGACGTTGCAGGAACAGCACCACCCCCTACAGTCTTCCCAGCATCCATAATTTGATAATAGAGGTCTTGCATTTCTCCTAGTTTTCTATTTCTTATTTCCACTGTTTTTTTCCTAATATTTTCCTTTTCCTGCCATGCATTTCTAGGCACTCTTCACATTATTAATTCTTACCAATTTTTAAAAATAATTTTATTGCGATGTACCTCACATAATATAAAATACATCTATTTCAAATATACAATTCAATTGGTTTACTATATCTGCGGTATTGTGCAGCCATCATTAGAATTCTATTCTAAAACATTTTCTTCAGCAGAAAAAGATGCCCAAGTTTCTTAGTAGTCATTGCTCATTCCTTTATTCTCCTAGTCAACAAATAGGCTAATTTTTAATTCCTGTAGATTTCCTTTCGTATTTTGGACATTTTGTATAAATAGCATCATATGGTATTTTGCATTTCTGACTATATTCTTTCTTCAGCATATTTTCAAGATCCATTTACGTTATAAAGGTGTTAATCCTCTATTTCATTTTGTTGTCACATAATATTCAATTGGATGGATGTATACACTTGGTTTATCCTTTTTTTAGATGATGGAATTTAGGGGGCTTCCACTTTTTAGATATTATAAGTAATGTTGAGACAAAATATATCTTTGTTATTCAGTTTAAAAATTCCCAGCTTGTGATTAAATGGATTGTTTAGTCCATTCACATTTAATGTTATTAATGATATAATTAGGTTGTGTGTTACTTTTTTCAATTTGTTTCAGTAAGTCTCATGACTGTTTTGTTATGCCTATGAAATCATGCTGTCTTCTTTTGTATAACGTGATGCTTTATAATATAACATTTTAATGTGTGTCATTATATTCATAGTTTGTCAATTATATTCCTAATGCTTCCTCCAGGGCTTACAATATACTTCTTAAACAATCAGATTTTACCTCAGCTTTATACTGTCTTACTTCCAGTGAAGGCTAAAAATCATAGATCTATTTGTCCTCCATATTTTTAATTTGTAAAATTTTCATACATATTATGAATGTGTATCTTATCTTTTTTCTTTTAAAGTATCTCAGAGAAAAAGTAGAATAGGCCGAGAGCAGTGTCTTACTCCTGTAGTTCTAGCACTGTGGGAGGTTGCAGTGAGCTATGAGAACACGACTGCACTCTAGCCAGGGAGACAAAGCAAGACCTTGTCTCAAAAAGAAAAAAAATAGTGGAGTAAGAGTATAATTTTAGAATTTGATGTATTGACTTTCTTATTTACAATTTTTGCTTCTCTTTAAACCTGGGAATTTAAATATTATTGTTATTTTGTTACTCTAATCAAGCTTTTTCAACATCTTTTGTGTGCTATTATTATCAAATATATTTCTACATGTCACAAATATATACTTCTTTATCTCCATATAATGCAACTACATAATGACATATTTCTCTCTATATATATGTATTCACTGTGTGTATATATCCACATATACAATATATTTGCATATAGTTTTATTACTTTTTATACATATCTTTAATTATTTTAAAATATTTTTAAGTATTTTTAAAAAAGAGAGATATGCAATTACAGGTTACCCTTGAACAATGGGAGGGTTAGGAGGGCTGATCCCCTGCACAGTCACAAATTCACGTGCAATTTTTGACTCCCCCAAAACTAACTACCATGTAGTAATAACCTACTGTTGAGGAGAAGCCTTACCAATACCAGGAACAGTCAATTAACACACAATTTGTATGTTATGTGTGTTATAAACTGTATTCTTACAATAAAGTGAGTTAGAGAAAATAAAATCTTGTTAAGACATTCAAGGGCCGGCTGCGATGGCTCACACCTATAAATTCTGGGAGGCCAAGGCAAGTGGATTGCCTTGTGCTTACAGGTTTGAGACTAGCCTGATGAAGAGTGAGATCTCATCTCTAAAAAAAAGTAGCCGGGTATTGTGGCAAGCACCCAGCTCCTTGGGAAGCTGAGGCAAGAGAATCACTTGAGCCCAAGAGTTGGAGGTTAGTGTGAGCTATGATGCCACGGCAGCCACTCTACTAAGGGTGACAAAGAGATAATTCATCTGAAGAAAAAAAAAAAAGAAATTCATAAGGAAGATAATATATATTTGCTATTATTCATTAAGTAGAAGTGGATCATCATAAAGATCTTTGTCCTCATCATCTTCATCTGGAGTAGGCTTAGGAGAAGGATGAGGGAGAGTTGATTTTGCTGTTTCTGGGGTGACAAATAAATGAGAAAGAGGAGGTGGAAGGGGAGGCAAGAAATGGAGACACACTCAAGTATAAGTTGCATTTAAAAAAAAAATGGGTGTAATTGCATCTAGGCAGCTCAAACCCATATTATTCCAGGGTCAATGGTGTATTATTTTTTGAATAGCTTATTTAATTACTTTTATCACTGGTCTTTCTTTTCTATATATATTTAGATTATTATTGTCTTTCATTACTTAGTTTAGTCTATAAAAACTTCTTTTTGGTGTTTCCGGTAAAACAGACACAATAGCAACAAATCTCTGGTTTTATTGATATAGGGATGTGTTTAACTTGCATTTATTTTTTTAAAAATAGATTTCCTAGAGATAAAATTTGAGAGTGGCATTTTTTTTTTCTCCAACATCATGAATATGAAATCACACAGAATTCTGGTCTCTATTGTTTCTCATGAGAAGTCAGCTCTTAGTCCTGTTGGTGCTAACTTTTGCAAATATGAGGGTGTATTCCTCTAGCTGCTTTTAAAATTTTCCTTTTACATTTCCTTGACATTTTGACTGTGATAAGTATTAATATCTTTGCATTGATCTTATTTGAAAATTTTGAGCTTATTAGAAGTGTTAATTATTTTCTTCATGTATTGGAAACTTTCAACTATTATGTCTTTAAAGATTTTTCTGCTTATTTTTTGGTCCTGTCTTCCTGATTTTCCCATTACATGTGTAATAGTATTTTTAATGATATCCCATATTTATTTGGCACAAAGTTAATTTTTCTCTCTATTTTTCCTCAAATGCATTACCTTTATTATTCTCTTATCAATTGTCCTGATTTTTTTCTACCTTTAGGTCAAATATGTTGTTAAGCACCATTAGCAAATTTTTATTTTTCGTTTAGATTTTATGCTCTCAACTCCAAATTTCACGTTTTTGGTTTTTTGTTTTTTTTTTTTTTTTACAATTTTTGGCTATGGCTGGATTTGAACGCACCACCTCAGGCAGATGGGGCTGGTGCCCTACTCCTTTGAGCCACAGGCACCGTTCACACACGTTGTTCTTTTCAATAATGCCAACTTCTTTATTGCTATTTCCTATTTGTTAAGATGTCTCCATTCCTGCAATTAATTCCTTAAATATCATTGCCTTCATTTATTTGAATATATTTGTAATAACTTTGAATTTCTTGTTTTCACTACCCAACATAAAGGCAGCCTCAAAGGTCATTTTTATTGCTTTTTAAATTTTATTTATACTGTGTATGAGTCATACATTCCTGTTTCTTTGTTTCATAACATTTTTATTGAAAATCGAATGTTTCTGCTAATGTATTTGTAGAAAATCTCAGTAGCAGTGTTCTCTTCCTGAGTCTTTGCTGGCCCATCTACTTTTTGTTTGTTTGTTTGTTTGTTTGTTTAGTGACTTTGCTAAACAAAATACATGAATCCTATTTCTCTTGTGTCATTGAGGGTGGAGGGTGTTTCTGTTTACATTCCCCCACCCCTTGTTTTCAACATTGTAAGTATTAGTCAGGCGTAACTTCTGGATTAGCATAAAAGACTTGGTTTAAAAGTTATTCTTAAACATCATTACCCAGTTAGATTTCCAGCCTTTAGCACAATACTTCTCTATGACTTGGTAACTATGTTTAGTTCAAGAAATCTGAAAGTTTGTCTCATGTTCTTTAAGGAAGTAGTAGCTTAGATGTTTTCTGTCCATTTCCTTCTGAGTTGGTATAACGTTGCCTTGAAGTCTTCTAGATCCTGAGGGATGAACATCATTTATTTGTGGCTATGCTTCCTAGGAGTTGTCCCTGGATTAGAATAGTTTATTATTCAACTAGTGTTTAATAAGAGATTATACATAAGCCTATTGTGCCATTGAGGTCTACCTGTGTCTTACAGGATACTTTCAATCTGTTTTATAACCTGTTCTGATTACTGGTCAGTGGGTGTATCTTAACAATGCATATAATATCCTGACTAAAGATTGTGTGTACTCATAGGTTAGCTGTTTCCAGCTCTCTCTTCCACTGGTTTTCTTTGTGAGACTTCTGGTTGCTGAAGGAATATCATGATGTTACCGGTTTCTTTGGAGTCATGGGTCTCAGCAGTAGTCATCTTCATGAGTATGACTTTATTACAGCAAAAGATACAGCAAAATTAGTAGAGGAAGGGTGTATGGAACAATGTCTAGAAGATGGTGAGTGCTAGCTTGTTAGAGTCCTCTTTCATTGGATTCACACAGAACTGCTTAATTCACTTAGCAATGAGTTTTTGTGGCATATGTGAAATATTTCTACTAAAAAAGGTATGTGAACCTATGGGTCAATCCAGGATTTTTATCAAAGGTCGGACATGTAAGCCTCCTTTGTTATCATATGCAGTAATGTTTTGTCTGTGTATTTGGCATAATTTATATTGTTTGTGCAAAGAATTTAGTTACCCTGAACCTGCTTATCAACCAATGGTGAGGAACCTCCCAAAATTTCTCCTTGTGTTTTACTGGGGGCTCAAAGATTGGATGATGTCAATCCACTTTGAAAGGTGGAACTATTTAAGTGAGGCCACCAATTGAAATGTTATTTTTTTTAAACACCCTCACAGATGCATGTAAAACTAATGTTTAATCTGAGCGCTCCATTTTCAGTCAAGTTGACACATAGATTAAACATTGCACTATAGTCACAGAGTTATGAAGACAGAAGACAGATGGATACACACACACACAGAGATCTAGCTGATTTTTGTTGAGAAATATACGCGAAGGTAATTTCAAACTATATTGTTTTTCTCTTCATTCACACCATTGGTTGTGCTTGTTTAGTTAAAGCAATCACATTTATAGAACATTTTGAGTATACTGACATTGAGTGACTTCTGTTTTTAGAATATATTGGGTTTGAAATATTTTATAACTAAGTGTATGTGTATGTTCTACTATGTCATAGTGGGAAGAACATTGTCTTTCATAATAGTACTTTATGCTTCCTCTGAGCGTGGTTCTTGATGCTGGACTTGTATAAAAATTTATGTGTAGATAGTTCCTGAGCTTCTTTTGTTGTTGTTGGAGACTTTTTTATTACTGTTTCAATCTCATTACTCATTACTTCACTATTGAGGATTTCTATCTCTTCCCAATTCAAGCTTGAGAGGTTGTGTTTTGCCAAAATTTATATATTTCCTTTATAATTTATAATTTGTGTGCGTAGAGATTTTCATAGTATTCTTGGTTATTATTTTGTATTTCTGTGGTGTCAGTTATAATGTCTTTTTTCATTTCTTATTCAGCTTATTTGAATCTTTTCTCTCCTTTTTTTTTTTTTTTTTGGTTAATCTAGCTAGTGGTCTACCAACTTCGTTTATATTTTCATAAAACTAACTTTTAATTTATTGATATTTTTTCTTTGGTCTCACTTTTATAAGATGGGAGCAGAAACTCTGATCATTGGTATTTTTTTTTCTGCTGGTAATTTTGGGTTCGGGTTGCTCTTCATTTTCTAGTTCTTTGAAGTGTGACATTAGGTTATTAACTTCTGATACTTCTGGGATTTTTTTTTTCAATGTAGGCAATTAGTGCTATAAACTTCTCTCTTACCATTGTTTATTTAGTATCACAGGGATTTTTGATGGCTTATATTGTTTTTGTCATTCAATTCAATAAGTTTTTGTATTTATTATAGCCTTTTTCATTGAATGGAGGATCATTTAGCAGCAGGTTGTTGGATTTATGTGTTTGTACAGTTTTGAGTGTCCTTGAAATTGATTTCTAATTTAATTCCACTGTGTTCTGAGAAGTTACATAGTATGAATTTTTTTAAAATTTGTTGATACTTTTTTGGGTTTTTTTTGCCTTATATATGATCTATCTTGGAGAATGTTCCATATGTGATAAGAAAAATGCATATTCTGCAGTTTGGGGGTATTATGTTCTATAGCCTGTTAGGTCCAGGTTGTCTGAGAGTCCTGTTCAAGCCCTGTGTTTCTTTGTTGACTTTCTGCTTTGGTGGTCTAATTCTGTTGGTGGAACATTGATGTACCCTGTTATATGATATTTCTGTTTAATTCTTTCCTTAATTCTAGTAATATTTGTTTTATGAATCTTGTAGCTCCTGAATTAAGTGTGCACATATATTTAGGATTGTTATATTTTGATTTGATGACTCAATTCGTTCGTCATTATGTAGACCATTTTTTGTTTGTTTTTACTGTTGTTCATTTAAAATAAATTTATTTTATCCAATGTTAGGAATAACTACTTCTCTGTTTACTTTTGACTAACATTTGTGAGGAGTTTTTCTACATCTTAACCTTGAGTTTAAGAGAATTTTGAGTTAAATGAGTTTCTGGGAGATAACATGTATTTGGGTAATTTATTTTTATTTCCACACGCCAATCTATATCTTTTAAGTGGAAGTTAGCCCATTTACATTCAATGTTAATTTTGACATGTGAGACACTATAGCAGTGACCATGTTGATTGCCACCTAGGTACTTTATTTTCTTTCAGGTGTTGCTATTTTATACAGCCTGTGAATTTTTACTTTGAGTTGTTTTTATACTTGTCGGTATCAACTTTTCTATTCAATGTATAGAATACTTTTAGGATTTCTCTAAGCGTAGGACTTATGATGACAAATTCCCTAGTGTTTTCTTCTCTGGGAAAAACTTTATTCTTCCTTTGTTTACTGAACTTGGTTTTGCAGGATACAAATTTGTGGCTGACAGTAACACTGCTTAAGAAATGTAAAGATAAGACACTCCATTTTTGCTTGTAAATTTGCCTCTGAGAATTCTTTTGTTCATCTGATGGGTTTTCCAAAATCTCTGAATCCCAGAAAAATCTAGTTGAGTATTCTGTCTCAGAAAGTTTGCACTAGAGAATGGATATTTTCATGTACAGTGACATTGATGTAATGATTCATGTTTTAAATATGTAGAGATGTACAGGTTAAAATGATCAAAACATTTCAAAATAATTTTCAAACGTTTTTGAATTATCTTACACACACACACACACACACACACACACACACACACACACAAAAACCAAGCCTTTTCCCTTCATTGTGTATTATAAGCTTAATGTAATTCTTTTTCTGTCTCCTACACTGACTTTACACTTTTGGGATGGTTTGCTGAGTTAGACAGTGAATGACTGAACGCATGATGGATGGGTAGAAGAATGGAAAGATGGGTGAATGAAAAGTTGAATAAGTAGATAGATGTATTTGCAAGTTAGTAGAGGAGTGCATGGATAATAAGATATAAGCTGTGTGAGTAAATACATAAATGGTGACTAGGTAGCTTTACTAGGAGCTAAAGTGATTAGTAGTAAGATTATAAATGAATGGATGAAGGAAGGAAGTAATAAAAGACACATAAAGGAGAGGAAAAGTAAAGATAATAACTCCTTGGTATGCTTTATCTACCAAATATCACATATTTTTTTCTCACGTTCAGTAAAAAAAGTGTGGTTTAGAAGAGATTTCGTGTATTGATCATCCAGTTGTGAATTTCTCAGAAATAGATCATGATCACGATGCAGAATGCACTATGCCCTGTGGAGGCGAAGGATATAAAGCAAAGAGACAGTTCTAAGATGGGACAAATAAACATCTGACACTTATTTTGACAGATAAAATTTGAAAGGATGAAACTCTTTAACCACAAGGATAGACTAGTGACATCCAAGACATTTCAACAGAAAGTAAGCAGAATATTTTTGTGTGTGACTTTGGAGAAGAAAATCAACTACCAGTTTGAGTTACAAAGTCCTGTTTTTGCTGAAACCTAAGATACAGCTTTAAGTTACAGGTAATGATACTAAAAAAAAAAAAAAAAAAATCAGCTTTTTAAAAAAATTACCTCATTTAAACCTGAGACTAGCCCTCTGATGTAGTTAAATAGTTTAATACTCTTTATATTTATTATTATTTTTTTTTGAAAAGGAAATCCCAGTGAAGGATTAGTTTCATTATCTTTCAAAGATTTCTAAGACTGTAATATATGATCAAATGAAAAATACATTTATCAAGATATCAATAAGAAAATTTCCTCTTTGTGTATTATCTGTGATAGGTGCACCAAACATTTCAGGTGAAACTCCTTTTTATATTTCAACATGTTATATTCATATTTGTTAAAGTGAGGGAAGAGTAATTTCCATGTCCCATTTTTGTTTTCTGTTTTTTGGATCCACTGAAGACATAAACAGCAAACTACCTAGGAATAAAATGTACATCATCTTATGTAACCTTGCAAGAATATTCATAATTACATGAACTCTGAGAATCTGGTGTATAAATATCAGCTGGCAAATACTGGTAAGGCAGCTTGGGTCCTTATAGACTATTTAGCCTTCTTACAATTCTCTTATCTTCTTTGTAAAGTGGTTATGATGATATTTTTTAAAGTAGACCATACACTTAAATGCTAGCACTATTTGAGAATAGTGGTAGTACAATGATACTATTATTTTTATTTTGTTAAAGATGAAAAACTGAGAATTTGAGATAATAATGACCTTGCCTATAATCTCAAAGCTGTTAAATGGGAGAAGTGCCAAACCCAAGACTTTCAAGTTATAGTTTAATGTTTTTCTAATATCCCTAATTACTATTATTTAATTAATTTAAAACATATAAGACTAGGTAAACAAGTCAACAAAATTTTTTGTGATTTTTCTATGTAGATGTATGCTTGAGAGCCAAATTTTTTTTTGGCCGGGGCTGGGTTTGAACCTGCTACCCACATATGGGGCTGGCACCCTACACTTTTGAGCCACAGGCACTGCCTGTGCCAATTATATTTTATCCTTATTTGTGGCTTTCGTGCCTGTGCTAATTAGGTCAGTAGTACAATCTGGAAATTCCTTTTTTATATCACAAAATGAAAACCTGCAATCTTCTTGCCACTCTATACGTAATAAAAGTAAGTCAAGATTGGAAACCCTTCACACTATCCTTTATTTTAGCACATACTTTATTTAAAATGGGAACAAACTGCTAGGTTTCTTACATAATATTCTCTACTATAGTATGAATTCTTGAAGGATAAGATCGTTATTTTATGTATCTATATAGGCATCACAACTTGTAAATTGAATGGCTCAAGGCAGATAATTGATAAATATTTGTGTAATTAACTTCAATTCATCTGAATACAAGTCATGATTTTACTAACAATTCAGTGGATGTATTTACTGGTATCCAGTTTTAGGGAGAATCTCAAATCTGGCAATATGAAGATATTAAATAATATGGAAGTAGCTTGATTATTAAACAAAGAAAACATCTCCCTTTAATCAGAATGTAAATTATTACTTAGTGTTTTCATCACCATTGTTATTATTTTTATCACTTAGGAAACACAAAATATGCATCCTGATCACATTTAAAATTATTTCTAATCCTTATAAAGACCTTCTGAATCATATTATAATGTGAAGAGAATGTGTTCAATTAGCTTTTTTGGAGAGACTCATATTGCCAGGCATTTTCTCAGCTGTTTATATGATGCATTAATGAACAGAAGTGTAGCCCTTTAGTAGAGCTTACATTTAAATAGATGTAATTGGCAATACTCAATAATCGTAAAATAATTTTTGTAGTATATTAGACTGGTAAGTGCTATAGGAAAGAGATAAAATAGAAAGGAACAGAGAATCTGGAACTCCAGGTGGTAGCTGAGACAATCTACAATGTGAAGAGTCTAGAATGAGTCTTTTTAATAAGGTAACGTTTTAACCAAGTGATGAAAAGAAATGAGGAATTTGAGGTGAAAGAGATGCCAAAGAGTGGTCTTATAATAATCAATACTTGAGTTTTATTTTATTTATTTTACTTGTTATCTATGTAGTTTACTGGACTTCCACAGACTCCTGTTTGCACATCTAATGAATAAAGAAAAGAATACCTTTTGTCCCAATGTTTGACTATGAAGTACATGTATTTGTATATTACTTAGAAATTGACTTGGATACACTAAATGTTATTTAATGTATGTTAAAACACAGGATTTGCTGGTAAAATTAGCTCCTGCTATATGCAACTACATGAGAAGTGAGTTACTGACTTAGGACCAAAGCTCTTTGGTCTTTCTCTGGGGACTTCAGATTTGGGAAATGCACTAAAAGACCACATTAAAAATCACTATTGAAATACGTTAAAGTCCATTTAAAGGGAAAATATACATTTAGAATGGTAGCAAATTTGACAAGCTAGTTGTACATGTTTCAATATGTGCCGCTTCCAACGATTCTGCATAGTGGAATACAATTTCTGAAAGGATGTTTGGGATAAGCGTCGAGTGCAGCTGCTATATTTTGGCAGTGACAAAATTAAACAATTGGCTTAATCCAGCCCTCAAATGGCAGAAGTATTTGCACAAATTATCCTAGGGGACTATGGCATTCAAGCAGATTCACATAAAGAAAAAAAAAGAAAAAAATATTTCCTCTGACTTAATCCTAACATCTGAAAATGTGCTGGATTATATTCACTGTCCGCTCAGCACAATTGTCATTTATGCTAATAAACCATTGATTCCAGTGCCTCTTACAAGGAAATGCAGTCATTGTTGGCTATGTCAATTAACTGTCAGAGAAAATAGATTTAGATGATGGATTGAAAGGACTGGTAGAGGAACAACCTTGGGCTATGAAATGGAGAATGAAATCTTCAAAATGGTTAAGGAGATACAGAGTTCTTGTAAATAAATACTGACTGAGCCTTTTGAGACACAAGCCTAGAGATAAAAAAAAAAATGTCCTATAGAGGAATATGAGAAATTTGATTTCTTAGTACAGAGTGCAGAATCTACATCAAATGTATTTACTTGTTCCTTCATTCACCCAGTAACAAAGCAGCCACTGTGTACCTGGTACTATTCTGATAATTCCTGACTCAGTGATGAGCAAAATAAATCCCTATTGTGATGAGTATCTTGTCTGGACCCGGAAGAAGACATTGTGCAAATAGATAACTTGATCAATGACAACTGTAATAGGTGGGGGTTGAAATGTAAACAGTATGTATTAATTCAGCCGTACAAATTGTTCAACTACTAAAGCTCTGCTGCGCCAGCTGGTAAATAGCCATTGCTTTCTTTATCCTGCCCATCTTCCAGCATTCTTCACTTTCTCTGAAACTTAGCTGTCATTCAGCAATAAATGGTGTGGCTTATAGCACAATGGCTTTGCCGTAACACCCAGATACCCTTGCATGACTTCACATAGGTCAGAGGAGAACGAGCAACCCTGAGGTTAACTCCAATCCTGTGGAATGTGTTGTGAACCTCCAGGGAGCATAGACAGGCAGGTAGTCCTGTGAGGTGTTATAAATCTGTTTTCATCTACCTTCTTATCTTGCAGGAGGCTGCCCTGCAGCCATTTCTTATCTATCGCTTATGCCAGTGAGGTCTGGTCTTTCCCTCTTGCGCCTCTCCTACTTCTCTGCATACAGCTGTAGACTATAACTGTGTGTGGTTACAGTTTAGAGTTGGATCCACAAGGGCAGGGACACCCACCACGTATGTTGTTAGTCATTTGGCAGCCCAATCTGGTGTCTTCCAGACAGAAAAGGTATGTGGGCTGCCAAAACCATGTAGATCTCCCTTATGCTTTCAGTGTGAGTAAAAACTGTCCAAATATGTTTGGATTCATTGCCTCTTTCCTAGCTGAATCTATGGGAGTGTGGCAAGCCAGCGTAGGCGCGTCCACCATGCTGCCGCTTAGGGACTATTCACTGCTGAGAACTGTCAAGTAGGAAACTCCTCCTGCCCCGGCATTTGGGGAATAGTCGGATTTCACTGGTTTGTGTCCATAGTTTGCCATTCCTTTTATATTCTGAATATCATAACTGGTAGCGCTAATAGGAATAAAGAATATAACAATATAAAAGGGAAGCTCAGTTATATTTGGAGTTCAAAATGGATCTCTATTAGAGTTAGCATTTCAATTAGGATTTAAGGATGAGTGAGATTGGGCAAGAGGGAATAGAATAATGAAGAATTTCTCACAACTCTCGCAGAAAAAGTAAGTACATGGAAAGATCTAGAGATAGGTGAGAACGTATTTCATTCAATGAAACTTTAAAAAGGCCAAAGGGGTATTATATAATATATTTAGATTAAAATAGTCCCTCTCACAGCTTCCCAAACACTGCTACTTCTACCCATAATGATAGATTTCTCATATTTAAAACACAACACCAGTATAATTTTGTTGTTTCACTCTTTAAAAGGGTCTCACTTATTGAAAGACTTCACTAATAAAATATGAAATGAAAAACATATATTTAGACATACTAACTGAATTTCAGTTACTAACACAATTTCATTTACAAACTATTTACACATACTAACTGAAATTTCTTGAGATTTCTGAATCACAAGAGCCTCTCACATGTTTATTTATTATTTTCTATGTTTTTTTCTTCTAGATACATTTTTAGCCACTCTCTGTTCTCTTTTATCCTAACAATAGGAGTATTTGAGTTTAGACCAAAATATCATTATACTACATTATAAAAAAGAAAGGATGTACCCACCTTCTTTTAATGTAGAAGCCAATATCAAGCTAATTCTAGAAGCCAATATGAAACAGCTTCCTATTTCTGGCCTGCAGTTCATTGGGTGCCTAAATTCAGTCGTAATCATTTGACTAGAGAGGTGAGATGGAGCGATTGCTTTAAAACTTACATCCCTTTCTCTGAAAAGGAGCCTGGGCTTCTTACCTAAAATGCATGAGTTCACCTCAACACCTAGGAATGCTTGATGGGGAGAGAAAGGGAATCAATATCAAGAACATAAAAAAAAAAATTATCCACCGAGGATTTCATGGAAGTGGTTGTAAATACCACATGCACATATACACGTACATATAATGACATTATCATACACCTTTTGTAAAAATTTAATTTTGAGAAATATGTCTGCTCTTGTTTTCCAAAAGAAAAACTCATCGAACTTTATGATTTTGATACATTAAAATTTATTTTCAATAGCACTTAGTAATCCTCAATGATTCATGTATAATTTGAGATCTAAATTTAGCCTTTCTACATTACTAGTCCTTCAAGGACAAATCTCTCAGTATTGCTCCCAAGTTATCAAATAAATGTTGAGATGTGTTGTATTAAATAAAATGATGGAAATTTATCATATAAATCATATAAATGTTGAGATCTGGATGTGTATCAGGTATTAAATAAACTGATGGAAAATGTTAATCATGATGCTATGATTTTGTGCTTTGATTGATGTGGGAGTAAGAAACAAGGAGGGATCATTGACTTTCTGCCATTTAACTCTGTGGCAAAATAGGAAGATAGTTTCCTTTTCTCCACGTCTGTACCTTACAAAAATATGGAGACTTTACCTCTTTTATGTGTACGTGGATGAAGCTGGAACATATTCTTCTTAGCAAAGTATCTCAACAATAGAAGAGAAAGTATCCAATGTATTCAGTCCTACTATGAAATCAATATACAAGCACCCACACTTCCATATGAAAGCTATAACACAACTACAGCCCAAGATGAAGGAGAAAGAGGAGGGGGAGGGGAGGGGAGGGAGGAGAGTGGGTAGAGGGAGGGTAATTGGTGGGACCACATCTATGGTGCATTGTACAGGGTACATGTCAAATCAACTAAGTGTAGAGTATTAACGTCTTAACACAATAATTAAGAAAGTGTGGTGAAGGCTATGTTAACCAGTTTGATAAAAGTATTTCAAATTGTATATAGAACCAGCACATTGTACCCCATAAATGCTTTAATGTACACAGCTATGATTTAATAATAAAAAAATTGGAAGATAGTGATCTGGTGGTATGTGTTATATCTCTAAAGTTTTACCCATAACTTATGCTGCTGACCAGGGAATATGTACATTGTATATAGAAGTAGATGAACTGAACTGTAGGGTTCATTTTAAAAAATAAATCCTATAATTATCCTTTAACCAATTACTAAGTATGGCCTACTCAGTACTTGAGAAAATCTCTTTTAAGAGTTCGTTATCTTTATTAGATTAAAAAAAAAGAAAAAAGAACAGTAAATGCAATAAATTCCTTCAATATTCTGAGCATTATTCTAACCTTTTTTAATCATATAGCTTATTGATACATTTTGAGCAAGTGACATTGAATACAGGTATATTTGTTAGTTATAAATAACAAACATTCATATCTTTAGTGATTAGGATTACAAGCTATAGATCCTAACTGCCTAGGTTCAAATTCCAAATCTATTATTTCTAAGATGTGTGACATTGAGCAAGCTATTTTATTAAGCTGTGTCTCAGTTTTCCTCCTTTGAAAAGGTTAGAAATAACATTATGTTCTAGATAGAGTTCTATGTGGCACTGTGAACTGTTAAGTCTCAGTGATAAGGTACAAAGTTCTAGTCTCTTATACCTTGGCGTCTACACTGTTTATCACTCATTTTCATTTCAATGTGTCTAAAATGAGTGATAAGGAGCAGAGTCACTGCACTTGCCATGGGAGGCAAGTCATTCTTTCGAATTTCTCATCCTGGTATCAATATCTCAGTGGGAAAACACACACATCCACAGGCGTACACGCACATACACGCGAAGCATTACTGGTGTTAAGAATTTGGACTTTTTTTTTCCTTATCGCAAAGTCTTGCTGAGTTGAATTACAAAATCAGTTTGTGAGAATTTTATTTTAGAAACTACTACTTGGAAGTCCCCTGTATTTTTTGTGTCTCTGGAATTTTTACAATGATTGATAATCAGTTTGGAGACGAAAACATTTACATTTTATACCTGGCTACCAAAAGTTTGGGAGCAAAATTCAGCCTAGCCAGTGGATAGAGGTTTGGGGCCCCATGATCAGGGCCTCTCTCTGCTGATGCTGCCTTTATCCCACCGTCACACCCTATTCATGACACATAATTACCATACATGCTTTCCTAGACCTGCTATGCTTTGGTTGACTTTAAGATTGCCTTATTTTTATGGTGAAAATTGCTTCAAGTGCTTTTTAGAAGAAGATAAGGTATAAAAATATCTATTCCTTAATAGACTCTATAAGTTCCAGTGAAATTCATCAGAAAAATTAAAATGAAGAAAGCTGGATATTTTTACCTAGAGGGAAGGGGGTTTACGAGGAATTAAATTACATCAGTGAGTATTCTAGAAATATTAAATCACAAACTTCATGTGTGACTAATGAATTAGAACGTTGAAAATTTAATAAAATAAATAAAATTTTATAAAATGATTCATTGGGATTTTAGCATCATATTCTTTTTGCCCCCTTCATCCTGTATAAGTAAGTCTGATACAGGAACGTGAACACCAAAGCTTAGGTCTGCTCCAAAGTCCATGTTAGTTTTTGTCTTCACACAGGAAAGAATACAAAAGCAAGCCAAAAAAGAACGTAAAGCAAAATCAAGTTCATTGAAGTAGCCAAGAAATAGAGAGGGGCTTCCCCATAGGAGGAGCAGTGACTATCTCTCAGAGCAAGAGGGAGTAGCATTTTGTGAGCCTGCAGGTCTTACTTTTTATTTAGTTTTGTGTTAAACAAAGGGAGTAATATTCATAGTATTTCTGGGAATGGTTTTCAAGAGTTGCTGGAACTGAGGGTTCCTCTCCCTTTTTAAACCACATTGGGTAACTCCTGAAGTTGCCACAGCACCTGTAAACTGTAATGGTGTCTGATTTTTTTTAGTATGCCGATACATTATAAGCAGGGTACAATGAATAGTGACCTGCCTTGAGGTCCAGTTTTCCCGGGACATACTGGTTTCCCTTGGTTTTGTCTGCTTCTCTATCACCTCCTGTTATATCAAAGCTCCTGGTTTAGACCTCATGACTTCCTATCAAGCCAGTCCTGATGGGTCCCTATCTCATCCTATGTATTTATAGCAGATAAGATGTGTCCTAATAAATGGAATACATAAAATTTAACATTGTTTTGGAATCTCTCACATTTCCTCTATTTATTCCATGATTTAAAACAAAATCTATACCGTGACAGCTACAGCACCATGTTTTTTTTCCCCCTTTGTATTTTTCGTTTCTACCACTTGACCCTTGCTGGATGTGCTCTGGGTACACTGGCCTTCTTTTAACTCACAATCACTGTTTACTTATATTAGAAGGCCTTAAAAATTCCCAGAATGATTTATTTCTTTTTCTCATCATGTCTCTGTTCAATTTCCCCTCAACAGGTGTTTGTTTTTATTTGTTTGATTCCTGTCTATATCAGTTTGTACCGTGATACAAACCCCAAACTCTGAGGCTAAAAGCAATCATTATTTATTAATATATTGCAAATACATATGCATTTCCTGTGGATCAGTGATCTGGTCTAGGTTCATGTTCGGCTGTATAGATTGACCAGTTTTTTTATCTACCAGTACCTTGACTCTAAACTGGGTTTGTCTATAGGAACTTAATAGGGACAGCTTTCCTCTACCTGTTTAACTTAGTTATATTCCTGCATGGTGATGGCAGAAGAGACAGAGAACAAACCCGGTTTCATAAGCATTGCTTACATCCCATTGACCAAATAACTTACAAGAGCACAGTCAAATTTAAAAAAAAAAAGTTAAACATCTCCTGATAGCCAGAACTGCTGTCACTTGGATGTGTATGTGGATGGCAAAAAGGGAGATGAAGGTTTGAAATGTGGGTCATGGATATAACCTCTTACCTTCTCCATTTCTTCTTTTAGCTTTAGTGACTTGACAGAAACTCTCACTACCTGATTTTATGTATGTATATTCAGTCTCTCTTTAAGGACGAGATTTTTTTTTTTTCACCATTGCATCATCAGTGCAGAGAATAGCTTTTGATTTGTATTAAAAGTTCAGTAACATTTGTGAAATTAAGACACGATTGAATGCATTTTGATAATTAATAAAATGGCAGCATTTATAAAGAAAATTGAAATAAATGGCATTTGATGATTCTTGTTCTCAACAGGTACACAGTCAACGGAGGGGATAAACAAAGTGAGAAAATAGGTTTGTAGGTGATTTAAGGGAAAGACTTCTTTTTAAGTCACTCTACAAGTCCGAGGGCCTGACACACAGCACCTAGAATAGTAAAGCATGTGGGGATTAATCAAAGGATGAATGAATAAGTGCAATTAGACGGTCATGAAGCAAGGTGGTGTAGATGCTCTGTGGAAGCTGATAATGGAGCTTCCAAGTCCTCCTGCTTGTCATTGGAGCTCTAGTAGCATAGTGTAAAAACTTATTATCATTTCTTGTTTAGAAAACGTAAATCTCTTGCCCAAATCACATAGCCAGAAAGTGGTAGTGACAGGATTTTAATGGCAAAAACTGAAGCCATTGATCTTTTCTTTTAATTGCATGGATATGACATCTGCAAAGGTACAGAGACGTGCTAGAATAGGGTGGTATATAAATTATTATTATTATTTTTTTTAGTGGTGAAGAGAATTTTATTCCACTACTCTCTTAACTGAAAATTTTGAGCTCTTTTTCCTGATGGTTTGTAATATATGCTTCCTTTTAATTTTCTCCTTGGTACAAGTCAGATAATATTTTAAATGAGATAACATTTACAAAATTTTTAACATTTATCAAATACTTAACATAATGTCTGGGATTATTATTATTCCTATTTCGATCAGAATTCGAAAGATTCTTTTCTTTATTAAACCATAGCTGTGTACATTAATACTATCATGGGGTACAATGTACTGTTTCTATATACAATTTGAAGTACTTTCATCCAACTGGTTAACATAGCCTTCATGTCTTTTTCTTAGTTATTGTGTTAAGACATTTATATTCTACATTTAGAGAGATTCACATGTACCCCTACAGGATGAACCATAGTTATGATCCCACCAATCACCCTCCTTCAACCCATCCTCCCCCCTCCCCTCCCCTCCCTCTGCGGTATACAAGATTAAAACTCAATAAAATGTGTAGAAATAGAGTAAATGCTAGTGTATTAGTCTGGCTGCTGTAACAAAATACTATAGACTAGGTGACTTAAACAGTTTCCATTTATTTTCTTGTTGTTCTGGATGCTAACTGTCCCATGTTGAGGAGTCCACCAGTGTGATTTTTTGTGAGGACTATTTTTGGCTCATTGACAATACCTTCTCACTGTGTTCTCACACTGCTTTTCGCATTGCGATTGCTGGTGTCTTCCTCTGCTTATAAGACATGGGTCATTTGGAATTAATGCCTCGCTGTTAGGAATTTACTTAACTTTAATTACCCCCATGACATCCTGTCACCAAATCCAGTAACTTCATGAGGAGTAGGGGTTTGGGGGTTGGGCGTCCCCAGTTAACCTGATTTGATTACTCCACTGAGCTAGAAAGTTAAACCGAGGCACTGCAATAATGGAAGGCAAAAAGGAGTGGACGCTGAGATTAAAATAAGTAGCATAAGCAGGTGGGGAGAAAGAAAAATAATGTATACAAGTTTCCGGGTAAGAAAGAGAGATTTTATTTAGGAAAAACAAAGAGAAAGTTTAGCGCACCTTCACAGAGAGTTGGAAGTGGGTGACTCTCTGGAGGAAAGAAGGTGAGAGACAGAGACAGAGGTCTTCAGGGGTGTAAAGGCTTTCCTTGGCCTATCTAGGCTTCCAGGCAGTATTGCCTTTCTCTGTCAGTCATCAATGGCCTCCTTCTATTGGCCGTTGGTAACCTAGGTTACTTCATACTCTGCCCCTTGCCCCTTCTTATGGGCCCTCCAGACTTCAGGGTTCAGCAGGCTGGGTTATTTTTCCAAATCCCCCACCCTTTGAAGTCCTTTTCTTAGTTTTTCTTCTCAGTAAGGTTTTCAACATTTGGATTTTTTGGGGGAATGGGGTAGTTAGTACCATTTAGGCTATAAGAACTTAAAACATAAATGATAGCTTTAAATCACAAGTACTTTTAGGACTTGAGTTAGAGTTTAAAATGAGATATTTTGGTCCAGAACTGGATGCATATTCATCCAGGGAGTACCATTTTCTGCACACTGATGGATGTTTTTGGAATGTGGTATTTTCAACCTGAAATCTAAATGAATTTTACAGGCTAACATTTTTCTTCCATTTATTTTTCTTTTCTTTTTGTCAACAAATGGTAGATGCTTCAAGTGGGTGGGGGGAGATTATAGAATTTTCTGAAAGGATTTGCCTTTCTCTTATTTTACAGGCCCAGCAGCTTACTGATCTGGAAAGAAAATTAGCTGTAGCCAAAAATGAACTGGAGAAAGCAGCTCTTGACAGGGTAAGTCTGTATCCATGAGCTGTTACAATTTTGGTTTCAGCAGACACAGCAAGAGCATATTCACTGATTCCTTTGATGTTTTAATGTAATTTCAGATGCTGTGCCTGTAAGGTGGTTATAGAATCCATGACTGTATGGCATTTCCTTTGAAATCCACATGTATGTGGAATATATACATATATTATGTAGCATATATCTCTGTATATTATATTATGTAGCAGCCAAAAAATAGTAAGAATATATACACGCACATACCTATATAGCCATATATATTAAAATTATATAAAATGCTAGATATGCCATTTATAGTATGCCATTTATAGTATGGCATGTTAGATATGCCATTCATAGTATGTATAGACATCTATATATTCCTTTCAGCATTTACTTCCAAGTGATATTTGCATGATATTTTATGTTGCTCTCTGTATGCCCCAACATGGTTCAAGTAATTTTTTTTTTTTTGAAGAAAGTGAAAGCATTCTGGCTGCTCTCAAGTACTTTCCATTTGTGTGATCCGAGCTTAGTAACCATTTTATTGAAGAATTAAGCAATGGAGATGATTAATCGCATTTAGACAGTTGTTTTGCAGTAACACAGTATACATTTAACAATTTTGAAGCTAAAGTAATTAGAATGGTCCTGATACAAAGGCAAAAACATAGACCCACAGAAAAGAATACAGAACCCAGAAACAAAACCAAGTATCTATGACCCACTGATTTTTGACAAAGATGAAAACATACCTTGGTGAAAAGATGCTCTATGTTCAATAAATATACTGGAATCATTAATAACCACATGCAAAAGAATGAAACAAGATTCATGTCTCTTGCTGCATTCAAAAATTAAGTCATGATGAATTAAAGACCTAAATGTAAAATCGTAAACCATAATAATTCTGGAAAATACCATAGATGTCAGCCTGGACAAAATGTTTATGACTAAGACCTATAGGCAATATGGCAAGAACAAAATAATTATATAGCACTAACTTAAAAAGTTTCAGCACAGTAGAATATAATAATGAACAGATTCTTTCTACAGAATGGGAGAAAATATTTCCAAACTATCCATCCAATAAACAGTTAATAATCAGAATCTATAAAGAACTCAAACAAATTGGGGGGAAAAAACACTAAAAACTGGATGAAAAATATGAACAAATCTTTTTCAAAAGAAGATAGACAAATGGCCTAAAAACATATGAAAACCTGTTCAGCATTACTAAACATCAGGAAAATGTAAATTATAAAGGCAGTATGGAGTTTCCTCAAAGAACTAAAAATAGACTTACCGTTAGGTCCAGTGATCCCATTGCTAGGGATCTATCCAAAGGGAAGGTGATTATATAAAAAAGACACCTATACCTGAAGTGTATTGCCAATGCAATTCACAATAGCAAAGATAGGGCATCAAGGTGACTGCCCATCAATTGCTAAGTGGATAAAGAAAGTATAGTCTCTCTCTGTCTCTGTCTCTCTCTCTCTCATATATATATATATATACACATATATGTATGTGTGTGTGTGTCATGTATAGAATATATATATAGTACGTGTGCATACATGATATGTACAAATATATACATGTACATATTAAATACATACCATGAAGTACTACTAAGTCAAAGAAAGGAAATTAAATAATGTCTTTTGCAGCAACTTGGATGGAACTGAAAGCTATTATCATCTCAGCAATGGAGAAACAATTACCACATGTTCTCACCAATAAGTGGGAGCTAAACAATAGGTACATATGGTCATAAGGTGGCATAAAAGAAACTGGAAACTAATAAAGGGGATCCCAGGAGGAGGTGAGGGGTAAGATCTTACCAGTTGGGTACTATGTCCATTACTCTAAACATGAGCACTAAACGTCCTGACTTCGGCAGTATATAATTCATCCATATAACAAGAACACCTGTACCTCCTAGTATTTTGAAATAAAAATTATAAAGAGTTGCTGTATGTCTTTTTATAAAATCAGAAACCAGAGTTCTACATAATCCTAAACTTTAACTAGCCCACCTTTGTTTCACCTTTCTCTACCATTCCTGCCACAATTTTTACAATAAACTTGAAGTTCTAGAAAGACATTGAATTTTCACAATCTGTTATCAGTCCAGCCTTTTGGTGGTTATTCCCATCTCTGGCTCCTGGAACATTCCTCTTTACAATAATTTATTTCCTTGATTTGATGTGAAATAATCCTTTTAGCCAGTTAGTGACTAAAGAGCTTTGAAGAAAAGTCATTTGTGTGACCATCCTTTGGTAGGTACTATGGAAAACAGAAAATACCTGAGACATGGTCTCAGGTCCCACATATCTCACAATTTCCTATAGTATCAACTATTAGGAAATGTTAATAATTTTTGCTGACCCGTGAGGCAGTAGAAACACAAAGGATAAATTTGGATTTCGTGAGTACCTGTAGGTCATTTGGAATGATATAGTCATAAAACACTTGACTGGCAAATTATAATTTAGCCTGGATCAAATAATTCAATATTAATGTAGAGTTATTCCTCCGTCTTTAGTTTTCACACTCTTACTCATACTCTGCTTTCTTTTTCCCAATTTCACCTCTGGGCCTCCACCATTATGTGCCTGCACCATGCCCCTGGATTTCAGAATGAGCAGCTGTGAAGCTGCAATGATTAAATAATAGTTTACAGAGTCAGTCTGCTTGTGTGCAAATCATAACTCTTCTACATTGAATGATCAAATTCAGATCCCTCAAGTTCTTTATGTCTCCCTGGGAATAATGATGCAACTTACTTTATAAGAATGAGAGGAAACTTACACACATCAGAAAAGTAAAGTTCTGGGAACACAATTGAGCAAACAGAAAACACTTATTCAGTAAACTTAGTCGTTGTTATTATTAGTGAATGAAATCATAGAGATTGTCAGTGTTAACAGTTCCCTCTTTGACCTTCGGGAACTTGTCACTCCTTTTGGTAGAATAAGATATAAAAGCATTTCAGATTTCTGGGGGCTGACTTTACCAAATCTTATGTAAGATATATATGAGGCTCATAATAACTATAAAGTCAGGTACAAATGCTAGCTCACTTCAAAATGGATAAAAACTGTGCTTTAATGAAATTGTTCTTCAGCTCTCTCCATCATCTTTATAAGAGACGTTTTTATACTCTTCAGATGTCTAGCTTCTAAGCATGTTATATCTGGGCTCCAAATAACCTTAAGTACCTCGTAAATATTATGAAAACAACAGCTTCACACTCCAACGTGGTTCTAATGACATATTTAATGAAAAAGCCTCAGTTTTCTATCTCAATATAAACAACAATAATATTAAAAGCTAGGAATCAACCTTGAGTTTCCAAATAATTATTTATTTGGCAACATTTTATGAATTACAGCAAGTCTCAGGTACTAGAATATGAAAACAGCCTTCTGATGTGGAAATCTGTCAAATTTTCACAGTAAGATTTTTTTTGTATACTGTCTGAGCCTCACAAAATTTTGCTCAGGAAAGTGTGTATTATTACATCCATATAACAGATGACATACTGAGTGACCTCTACAGACACCCATGATTAAGAGATACCACAATAAAAACTCTTTTTGCCACGCTCTGTCACATAGTAGCAGCATAATAAATAGTTTTAATTGAACAGATAAATGAAGACTTATCTTAAATGCATGAACCTGCTATTCATTATATGTGCAGGGCCCCTGGACATGACTGGAGCAGAGATCCAAAAATGTTTAATGACTCTCCAGCTCCTCACAGAGCTGATTTTATGGAAAAACTAAAGTTGGGGAGAACAGCTTAGACTTTCTAGGTAGATTCTCCAAGCTAACAGCTGAGAATTATGTGTGTCTGTGTAAGGAAATTCAAATGAACACGAATAACATAAATTTGCATTTGCCTAGAGATTAGAAATTAGGGGCACAATTCTCCCTGTGAGATATGTCTCACAGTCCCCTGAAAAATGCATTTCTCTGAGACAAGTACTACTTTCACACATAAAAGTTACCTTCGAAATCTGTCACCGTATTAACATCATGTATACATGATAATTTCTTATACGCTTTCCATATTCTACAACACACGTTACTAGCACTTTTAGTATCTTGAATGAGAATTGTCTTATATTATCCAATACATAAGGTAAAATAAGAAATATTATATTATGTCCTCATACAACAGAGCACCAGCCTGTAGCTCCGGGAGGGTTTACTTTATTTATTTTTTTCATTAAACAGGTATCTTTTAAGATATAAACTGGTGAGGCTGTAGAAAATGTACTAAATGTCAAAGAAATTACATTCTGTTAGAAATAGGGAAAAAATAACTGTACAAACAACAAGCTAATTTGAAATGCTGGTAGGGACTAAATACGACATTACAATTAGGAAGCCCCCGCTCACGCTGGGCGCTGTGCACAGCATCAGGTCTCTGGGCCACAGCCTGTTTTGCAGTGAACATCTGAGCCATAGGGAGGTTGACAAAATGCCATAGAAGCTGAGAAATGATCAATGATGGCCCAAAGTGACTTGACAGGAAATAAGAGGCCTGAGGTCAGTGTCTCAGAGATCTGAGCTGAGGTGAATATTAAGCCTAGAAAAGGAGGGAAGGTTCAAGTTGTAGAAGAGCCGCTCACCAGAGTTGTGTGCTGACACCCTCACAATGGGCACATTAGTATTGAGAGCGTTGGATATTTATTTTTCCATTCTTGGGATACTTTTCTGGGAAGAGCATGTTCCAGCTTCATCCTGGGGAGCATGAAAGATGTAAAGTCTCTTGGTCACCTTCCTCCATGAACACTGGACCAACGCCTCACAATGCCATCTTTTCAATTCTCTGGTGTGTGCCTTCCTCTTCTACTTTTGAGGAATTTAGAGATTCTATCAGGTCCACTTGGATCATCCAGGATAATCTCGTTAATTTTAGGTCATATGATAGACAACTATATTCCATCCCAATCTTTAATTCTCATTTCTTGTGCAACCTAACATATTCATGTGTTCTGGAGAATAGAACATGCACATCTTTGAAAGACCTTTTTTTTTTTCTGTTCATCACAGTGGCATACATATAAGAGTTTCTTCATTAATGAGATAAGTTTCAGTGTTTTATACAAATTTTCAAAAAAGTTCATTGATTTTCGTCATAAAAATTTGTTAACTAAATCAACTGACTATTTCTAATAAGAATGCTTTAATGAAAAGATTTTGGTGTCTTTAATCTGAATCAAGTAGAAAATTAATTTTCAACTAACTTGCCTACGTCTGGGAAAAATTGCTGCAGTGAGACAAAAACTTACAAAACAGCAGAAAAAACTAAAACCAAAAGTGAAAACCTAAAAAAAGGCCCAGGCTTGAAGCCTAGGGAGCTGGAGCACAGTGCGTCGGCTGCAGCTCGTGACAGGGATGTAGATGAACAAGATTCATGGTTGGTAAAGGTGACAGAGACACTCCAGCCACCAGCACCAGCCTCGGGGTGAACACCCTCGGACAGAACCACAGCTCCATTGAACAGATCAGAGGTCATTTGAACGCTGAGGTTCCTGAGAAAAATAAACCCAAAGAGCGGGAGAGAGACCACCAGCAAGGACATCACCCAGGAGCCCAAGGGAAGGAGGCGCACCTGCCGGAGACTGGCACAGCCGCAAGGGGGCGCAGCCCGCGAAGAGACTGAGCATCTGGCCCGGGGCGTCACCCTAAGTCCTGAGAGGGCGCCAGGCCCAACAGCACCTGGAGCTGGGACGCTGAGCACCGCAAGAGCCAGCAGGCCTACAAGAACCCCCCAAAGAGCCTGCGATGAAGGTGAAGGGGGAGCAGCAGGAAGGCGATGAGCTACCTCTGGAGGCCCCACAGAGCTGCTGGTCTTTGGAGCTGCCTCCTGCGAACTCCTCATGCAGCGTGCACCCCGGGCCTCAATGCCCATGACCGTGGGCACGGCTGGCATTCACCCCATGAGCAGCATTGCCAGCCTGGACAGGACTCACATGGTGACCCCCTTTATGAGCATCAGTTCCATCCGGGTGGAGAGCACTTCTGGTACCCCTCTTTCCACTGGGACCCCATACAGAAACCTCTGAGAGACCCTTGGCAGAACCTGACCTTCACTGGAGAGACCTGCTGGGCGAGGCCTGTCTGCTAAGGAGTGACCCCCTGCACCGTCTCCCTCCGCTCCCTGGCTGCACGAAGCTGAGCGCTCCTTCAGGGACAGGGAGCCGCGTGACTATAACCACCACCGCCATCTTCAGTGTATCTTCAGCGGGAGCACGGGCGAGGCGGTCACCTGGAGGAGCCGCAGCGTTTGCACGTGCATCCGGGCTCCACTCTATGCAGCCCGCCTCCCTGGACGGACACATGCCCCACTCTGGCCTCCTCACTCCTGGGCTCTGAAGCATGTGTCATCAACAAATCAGTCCCGCCACAGGGCACCAAAACGGACTCCTCACCAAGACATCCTTGGCCCTGGTGGCAGAGGCAGCTCTGACCACGCCTCAGAGCATAGTTTATCTGTTATCTTCATGCTGAGGGCCTGCCTGGTCTCTTCAGGACGACTCCTCTGTGGGCAGAGATAAGAGAGAAGCCACCTCCCCACACACTGAAGGATAGCAAGGCTCGGGAAGGGGGCAGTGGGAGCTGGATGGGGAGGAGAGCCCCATGAAACACAGTGCCAGACTTCGGAGAGAGAGAACTCCAGCACCATTAACAGACTAGTGAGGAAGCGCCCACCTCTTCCCTTTGTAAAAAAGAAAAAAAAATGTATAGATCAATGCAGATTTTGAAATATTTTCTGTATTATATGTCGACATTGTTCAGATCTTTTTTTAAAAAAAGACATAAAATTAGAAAATGCAATAGAAACTTTAAGGAAGGAGATTTCTAAAAAGGGTGACGAAGAGCTGTTTCTGAAAAGATCTCGATATAAGAGACGAGATAAATATTAAATGGAGGTTTATATACGAATTTTAGAAGTTGGATTCTGTAAGGAGAGGAGACAGCATAGGCAGACTGGAATGTGGAAAGGAAATTGGGATATTTGAAAGGCTATAAATAAAGGATGTTTTGACAAATAGGGTATTTTGTTTAAGGGGTTTACATTTTACTATTGTGTGGTGAATCGAGCAGGAAAATTGGTTTACTCCAGGAGGGGAAAGACGGGGCAAAAACGAGACTGTATGTGGTTTGCCTCCTTATTTAATTGAGTCATATCTAGTTTTAGCAAATTTTAAGATAAACAGTAGGCTGCACGTACTCCAAGTACACATAGGAGAACAAAGGAAAAGAAAAGGGCAGGGTAATGTAACATAATCCTCTGAGTCTTGATCATGGAACCCAGTCCAGCTAAATCTGAGTAGTATTAGTAACAGGCTCTGTTAAATTCAAGGCAGATAATGAGGGTTAGGTAGAAAGATGAGCAAATTAGGGCAGTATTTCTTCAGCAAGCTATAGTCTCTGGAAGCAAAAGAACATCTATCATGTAGTCCAAGAAGAGAACCCAAATCTAGGAGAGGAGTCATTTTGAAGTCTTGTGATCCCCAAATCTAAGATGTTAAGAATAATGAAACAGTAGAGGAAAGAAAGCTTGCTATGATGGCTATAACAGGTGAGGAAGTGGAAGTGAGGTTTTCTGATATTGACTCAGTTAATCCTGGGTGATTCTGGCAATATCAGGAGACCTGTTGAAGCAAATGGCTGTACCAAAATTTAGACAGTTAAAAATCTCTACGTACATCCTCTTCAATGTTTCATTGAAAAATAAGCCTTGCCTAAATAGCACTTACTAAATATCAAAGTCTGAAGCTATTAACTTGGTGATGGCTTGAAATCATTAACTTGTTGTTGTTTACAATTTATTTTCATTATTTGAGTTTAGCTATCATTTAGATTTAGGGATTTGTCTATTATGTCAACATATACCTTAAGCCTTTCATAGATCCTACTTTCAGATAGATAGTGTGTTACAAGGAACTGAAATGTGAATATGGTGAAAACATTAGCCATCATTGTTTTCTGCATGATCTGAACTTTGAAAGTTCAAAGCCAGGGGTAGAAATCTAACAAAAAAACCCAAACTACAGACAAATAAACTTATGCATATAGATGCACATATCTTCAATAAATATTAATTTGCCAAATTTAACAGCATATCAAAGATATAATTCACCATGATGAAGTGGGTTTCACCCTCTGTGTGCAAGGATGTTTTAACATACACAAATCAGTAAATGTGATTCACCACATAAACAGAAGCAAAAACAAAGATAAAGTGATATCTTGATAGATGCAGAAAAAGTATTCAATAAAATCCAACACGCTTTCATAATAAAAACCCTTAACAAACTAAGTATAGAAGAAACACACCTCAAAATTCTAAAAGCTGTATATAACAAAGCCACAGTTAATTCATACTGAATGGGGTAAAGCTGAACACATTCCCCCTAAAGACTGGAACAAAACAATGTTTCCACTCTCTGCATCTATTCAGTATTACTAGTACTGGAAGTTTTAGCCAGAGCAACAAGGAAAAACAAACAAACAAAGGCCATCCCCTGGAAATAGAAGATAACTATTCCTGCTTGCTGACCAAACTATTAGACCAAATATATTTTGATCAAACTATTCCTGCTTGCTGACCAAACTATAGACCAAACTATTCTTGCTTGCTGATATTGTATACAATATCTTTAGAAAACCCCAAGGACTCCACCACAAAACTTAGAATTGATAAATAAATTTAGCAAACTCTCAGGTTACAAAATCAATGTACACAAATAGATAGAATTTCTATATAGTCATAATAGTCAAGCTGAGAGAAATATCAAGATTTCAATAACATTTGCAACAGCTACAAAGAAAATAAAATACCTGGGAATATACTTAACTGAGCAGGTGAAAGATTGCTGTATGGAGTACCACAAAACACTAGGGAAAGAAATTAGAAATGACACACCTCTGTGCTTATAGTTTTGTAGAATCAGCATTGTTAAATATCCAGACAACACACAGTCAGATTCTGTACCATCCTCATTGAAAAACCAATATTCCATTTCACAGATCTGGAAACAAAAAAGAGCCTGAATAGTCAAAGCAAACTTAAAAAAAAAAATGAACAAATCAGGAGGCATCACACTACCTGGCATCAAATTATACTACAAGCATATACTAATCAGATGGGAATAGTACTCATATAAAAGGCGTAGACCAATGGGACAAGATAAAGAACTCAGAAATAAAACCATGCGCCTACGATCACTTGATCTTTGACACAGTAGACAACAACATACGCTGGGGAAAGATAGCTATTCAATAAATGGTACTGGAAAAACTGGATAATATGAAACATTGAGAAGAATGGAACATGTTTCCTATTTCTTGTTATATACAAAAATTAATTCACCCTGGATTAAAAATTTAAATGCGAGGCATGAAGCAATAAAAATTCTGGAAGAATAAATAGGAAAATCTCTTCTAGACCTTGGCCTAGAATCAGAGGTATACAACCTTTTCACTTCTCTGCCACAAGAATAAGTGTTGCCTTTGGCCACCCACACATTAATTACACAAGCACCAGCAACAACTGATGAGCAAAAAAAAGTCCATGCATACTTTTTGTAATATCCAACACCCCTGGTAAGCGTAATAGGCCTCAAAATGGGCTGCAGGTTGGACAACCCTGTCCTAGTGAAATAATTTATGACTATTTCTCCCAAAACAAAACAACAAAAATGAATAAATGGGACTTAATTAATTAAGAAGGATACTGGGCATAGTGGCTCACGCCTATAATCCTAGCACTCTCTGAGGCCAAGGCAGGTGGATTGCTTGAAATCAGGAGTTCAAGACCAGCTTCAGCAAGAGCAAGTCTCCATCCCCACTAAAAATAGAAAAAAGTTAACTGGGCATCATAGTGGGTGCCTGTAGTTCTAGCTACTCCAGAAGTAGAGGCAGGAGGATCACTTGAGGCCAAGAGTTTGAGGTTGCTGTGAGCTATGAATGACACCATGGCACTTTACCCACGGTGACAGAGTGAGACTCTGACTTAAAAAGGAAAACAAAAAAATTGTGCATTGCAAAGGAAATAATCAATCTACTTAATGGGAGATAATATTTACAAACTGTGCATCTGTTAAACAGCTTATATCTAGAATTTACACTGAACACACACAAATCAGAAAAAAAAACATTAAAATGAGTTCAAAAGATATGAACAGAAATTTTTCAAAAGAGAGACAAAGGGCAAAAAAACACATAAAAAATTATTTAATATCACTAATCATTAGGGAAATGCGAATTAAAACCATAGCGAGATTCTACCTGATCTCCGTCAGAATGACTGTTATAAAATGTTGGAAGGAGGTAGACACTGGCGTGGATGCAGAGAGAAAGGAGCACTTACAGATTGCTGGTGGGACTGCACACAGCCTCTTGGGAAAAGAACACGGAGAGTCATCAAAGAAAAGATGTAGACTTACCATCTGATTCCTAAAGTCACTACTGGGTAGCTATCTAAACTAAGGAAAAGAAGTCAAGATGTCAAAAAGACACCAGAACTCAAATGCTCATTGCAACACAATTCACAAATGCAAAGATACAAAATCAACCTGATTGTCCAACAATTCATGAGTGGATAAAGAAAATGTGGCATGTATTAATATGTACTATGGAATGCTATTCGGCTATAAACAAAATGAAATAATGTTTTTATGCAGCAACTTAGATGGAACTAGAGACCATTATCCTAAGAAAAATATTTCAGGAATACAAAGCCAACACCACGTGACATGTACTCATTAATACTTGGGAGCTGAATGATGGACAGACATGGGCACAAAAGATGTAAAGAGCTTTGGAAACCAAGAATGGGGAAGGGTGTGGAGAGGTAAGATCTATGGGTATAGCAAACACTATATGCTATTTAATATGGTGAGAGGTACTTTAAAAACCCTGTTAAGTATTATACAGGGTATCCACATAACACAAACATTTGTACCCCTTATAGGAGGATGGACAATTAAGTTTGCAAACTCGTCCTGGAGAAAGTGCTACATACCTCATTCCTGAACATCACCACAATCACCAGATGGCCAGGGAGAGTACTTTGAAGGTGACCATGGTGATATTCGGCAATAAAGTATGTAGCACTTTTTCTAGGATGAGTTTGCAAACTTAATTGGCTGACATATTTTGAAATTAAAAAATAAAAATCTTTGGATCTTTTTTCATAGGAGAGTCATAAAAATATTGCCAGTCTCTCAGATGTTGGAAAGCATGAAATTATTCTTTGCATGCGGAAATACTTCAACTCTCGTGACACTCTATCCTAATATAAGAAGTTGTTTATATTTGTTATTTATTGTATTTGCTCCTATTACCTAAGAAGACCTAGAAAACTTATCAGAGACAAATTTCTTTTATTCTATTGTGTGGGGAACTTGAGCAGAGGTACAGGCTGCTCTGAGAAACACAGAAACCTACTTTTCTAGAACAGCTACTGTTAATAAAAAACAGTTGATTCTGTGGAAAGATGGCAGGTATCTGAGAACGTTGTCTCATTCAGAATCCCCCACAGTATATTTCCTTTCCAGCAGAACATTATGCTAGAAGTGATGCCAATTCAAAGGGAAAATGTGCACTATTATCTCTTGAAATTTGGTGTTTACAATATGTCACGTAGCACATCAGCTCCTCACAACCAACTGAGTATGGATTCAATGGTTTATGTAACAGAATCTAGGAAGTAGGCAATTACATTTGAAAACTTGTGTATTTGCGTGGGGAGTGAGTGGAGGCCAGGAGGAGAACGGAAGCAGAAAAATGACGACCAGAACCACGGTAAAAATGATAATGCTCATATTTTTTTTGCAGGAGTCACAGATGAAAGCGATGAAAGAGACTGTACAACTCTGCTTGACGTCCGTGTTCCGTGATCAGCCTCCCCCTTTGAGTCTAATCACATCAAATCCAACTCAGATGTTGCTTCCCCCCAGGACAATTGCCTCTAAGCTTCCAGTTGCAAGGGCTAAAAGCAAGGTACATTTTATTCATGCTTTGAGAAGTAAAATCGATTAATGTACTCTCTTTAAAAAGCTCATCCTATATAATCACCAGAGAGCGTCCAAGTGGGATATATGATTCATTGACAGATTAGTAAGAAAGTGCAAGATAGTCACCCAGTTTGCAAAGTCTCCATAGTCACTTGGATAATGTTGATGACAGGTTTTCTTTAATGGTGAACGTAGTAGCTATTGCTAAGGCAAGATCATCTAATTGTTAAAAACAAAATAAAATAATTTTGAAAGAAAAGAAAACCTCTTGTATTACATTTCCATAAACACGAAAGGTCTGATATGAAAAAAAACTTTCTCCTGGAGGGTAACTCCTTACTTCTCAACACTGGCCACATATTGGAATCTTAAGGTACTTTTTAAAAAGTACACTTAGATAGAGTTAAAAAAAAAAAAAAACCTGACAAGCAGGAGCCTATTAAATCACATTTCTCAGGTGGACTCTAGGCATCAGTAATTTCTAAAAATCCTGGAGATTTTAATGTGCCTCCAAGTTTGAGAATAACTGATTTAAGTAAATCTTTTTACAAATTCCTACAACCCCTCAACTTTAGAAAGAGCAAAGGACATTTCAATAGTGTGTTTATTTCAGTCACAAAAAAATTTTATTTGTGGGTTTTCCATTTAAATAAATCTCAACCTCCTGGAGCAGTTATTGGAGAAGGGGGTTTCCTCTGGGAGAGTGTATTAAACAACTGTCTTTCTGATACTCCCCTCACCGTCACTTGCCAGTGAAATGAGTGTTGTAGATACTAGTCTGACTTCTAGATGCAACTCTTTAGTGGTGAGCCCAGAAAAAGACTGGGGACCAATAAGGAAATATGTAATGATGTGTTACATTGTTACGTCTGGAACCACCTTTCCACTTATTCCTGAACATGTGGACTTAAGGATAAATTAGGGAGATACTATTATCACCATGGAGAGTAAAAAATAAGTGGAATCAAACAGATCTAATGCATTGTTTTAATCCGTAACTAGTCTATGGATTGACGACACAGGTGCAGTTTGTATAATGTCATTATGAAATCTTAGTGTATTCATCAATTATTTTAAAGGATGCATTTTCATCACATCATCTTCCTCTCAGGTTTATCACGGACCGAAGATCCTCTAAAAATTTTGAAACCCGTATTTTTCGCCTTACTTTTTTGACTGCCCCCTTTTTGTAGAAAACTCTAGACTCAAAGTGTTTATTTAAACAAGCTCAGGCAAGAAAAGTACCTGAGAGTGTAATTTTAGTTTCATCGTAAAAAAATCCTGGATCCTGGGTAAATTCCTTGAATCTGGTCATTGGTTATGCTCACCCCAATAATCTCAAGCACCTCCCATGAAGCCTCACTCTGATTTCATTTAGTGTGTGGGTCTCTTCTTTAGTGTGGGAAGAATTTAAATTCAGGCTCATTAAGCCTGAAGACTTTGGGCAAAGCTGCCTTGTCATTCTGTGGGCACGTTGCATTTGTCTCCTGCTCAAACTATATTTGCTTGAAACAATTATTAAAATCGGGCTCTGTATGACCCTGAATATGTGGGTGACATAACTGATTGTTGTTTTAACTGGCTTTCTATGAATAAATGTATGTCCTGTCATTGGAACAAAGAATAAATATTTATTGTTTCTCTTGGCTTATCACAGAAAACCATAGAAAAGCATTTATAGGAGCCTGGTTTGGTGATAGCTCATTTTTCAAAAAAACAATAATAGGAAAATTCAACTGTTTGAGATAAAGTTCAGTAAACCTAAGTTAATGTACTAAAGAGCATTCTATTTTACAGATTAGCATTAAAAGGTTGTATGGTATTTATGTTTTGCCCATATTCCTTATCTTTTTAATAGTGGTGGAAATTGTTTTATATATATCCTGGGGCTTAGTTTCTTTGCAGGCTCCTCATAAATAATGTTTTTAAAATCCTGAATAAAATAAGATGATGTGGTGTATGAATAACAGAAACAAGCAGGTTAGTCATGAAATAATTTTACTGAAAGGTAACTTGCAAACAGAGGCACTTAATTGGTAGATCTGAAAAGTTGGCTAAGTGTAGCCACAGGGGTCTGACGTGTTTGATTGAGAGTCATGAGATAATCAAATCTCTTGGCCTCTCTATTCCTCATTTCCCTCCGTGACAATTTCAGAGTGTTATTACTATGTTAATATTCAAAATAATAATTACTAGTTTCCAGAATGTCTAGTCAATCTTATCTACATTTAATGTTCTTTTATAATTACCAACCCTTCTGTAGAGAGATATTAGAGAGATTTTTCCTGAAATCTGTAAAATATAGCCAAGAAATTTGTGGCTCACATATGGAAAAATTTGAAAATTGATTTATTTTTTTCCAGGAGATTGGGGAAAGTATCCAAACTTTATATTTCTCTGCCTATAGGCATCTATATACATGTGTCTCTAAATTTTCACACATATGCATATATAAACACAAATATGACATACATATATTTCTTCACTGTGGATTTTACTGAGAGCTACGGTTTCATTAGAGGAGGTCCTCAATATTATAAGAGCTCACTGAAGAAAGTTTTAGTAAATAATGTATGTATTGTTATACCCACCTTTTTACTTATTTGTTTTTATGATGAAGCATGCCTATTATAAAACCTATTGGTTGTGTGGCTGGAACCTTTCTGCTGAGGGCCCTCAATGAAGTTAATCAGCTGTTTTTCTGTACTTGCATCATCCATACATATGATGTGCGTTTCTTTCTGATTTTGGTGATTTTGGTGACTTTTTTTCTTACTCCCCAGTTAGAATTTATCTTTCTACTCTGAGAGCTCTGAGAGCTGTGTGTTTACTACTTTTGGTGATGTCTTGAGTACAGTTTTATCTAAGTCTGCTCTGACCTTTCGGGGGATGACTGTGCTTTGTTCATCAATCTGCTTGACGTCATTCAGTGACGTCATTAGAATGAAGTTTCTAGGGAATTTATTACAATGACATTCCCTGTGCTCCCCTCTTCTTATTAGGCATTTTTATTGTTTAGAAGTTAGAAAATGATATATCATGCATGTTTATTAGATGCTCTGTATTCTCCTAAATTCTTTTCATCTATATAACAGGACTCTTAGTTGCTGGAGATGAAATGTGAAATGACACAGCCCTGACCTTTTGGAGATTGCAACCTAATTCTCTGTAAAGAAAAAAGAAGAACATTGCAAGGGAAGGGGTATTCTAAGTAGTAGATCAGGCCATGTTTGTTTCCTTGATTAGTTGCTTGTTTGTTAGTATTTACGATTTCATGGTACAAATAACTTCGGTTTTATGTAAATAAAGACTAAGAAGATACTTGGATCTAAATGCACATGAGATGCATTTGTATTTTTTATCATGGGATTATAAATTTTTATGATGAAATTAATGTTCTTACAAATATGTAAGGAGTGTAAATTGAAACTAGGAGATCTGACCTGCATTCTACATAAATGATCTCAAACAAAGTAGAAAGGAGCAGACCAGATGGCAAGCTGGACTACGGATCTATGCAGGAGGTAACGCTGACCAGTGCCCTGGGCAGAAAGTTGAAGTGAGATTCCAAGGGTTACTGAGGCATAAAACCGGCCTGAGCTAGTGACTAAATGGGAATCCTGAATGGAGGAAAGAACAAACACCTGGTGCTTGAATTCATTCGCTGAAACACCAAAGGCGGGAGGAAATTTCAAAGGGAAACCAGCATTGGTTTATTTTCTACATACTGTTTCTGGTGTTTGTCATGAAACTAAATGTATTTATTTATCCAGGAGGTAATTCTACATTTGAATCTGGAACTGAGGTATGATTGCTGAATCAAGGTTTAACATCATTGCCACTGGATAGCATTTAAGACAGAAATAAATGAAATTACCTGAAAAGATTGCGTAGGGTGAACAGGATGAGGGCCACAAAGACCCCAGACAGGACAAGTAACTTGGGTACAGTTTTATGAGTAATCTAATAGATAGAACGTTTGTGGGGCATCTCTTCTTCTTATGTTTGGCTGAGATGCTCTCCATTATATATCTGAGCTAAGATCCCTGACTTTTCCTTGCCTCTTTTACGTGTGCAAAAGATGAAATGTGCATATGATTGTGTATCATGAGAATGGTGAATACTTCTGGTGGTCTATCAGAGCTGGCTCATGCCTCCTTGCAGAAGTTGACTGTTAAGTTTTCAGAGTTTGTAGTAGTCAGCTGTTAAACATAAGCATTAATGAACATTAATTACGTAATAGTTTGGTAAATACAAAGGTGCTAGACAGTGTTCTTATCTATGCTCTTGGGAATATTGTGTATTTTGGATATCTGCATAATGCTAAAGAATGACATGCTACTGCTTCTATCTTTACAACACAAATTCAACGACACCTTCATGTTGGTGGATTGAAATTAGTAGTATTCATACCATAGATATTGACCAAATGTAAAACAGGGTCAACCCTAGGCCTCAGGGCTAATGAGTAGATTACTCCTGTGTGTGTGCGTGCATGAAATATTTAAGACGGGCCTACTGAGTATCATGGATATTACACTACATACAATGTGTGATCAGCATATTGTTTTTCCTTTGCTGCCAGTTGTGTGTGTGGTAGAGCTAGTAGTGCTCAGAAAAGGGAACATAAGGGCAGCGCCTGTGGCTCAAAGGAGCAGGGTACTGCCCCATATACTGGAGGTGGTGGGTTCAAAGCCCACCCCAGCCCAAACTGCAAAAATAAAGAAAAGGCAACACAACAAGCAAAAAAGCTTGTTTAATGATACTCTGAAAAACTAATTTTTGTGTATCCACTGTAATGTTCGATGTAATTATATTCAATTTATTATAAAACATTAGATACAACTTAGTATGATTTTCAAAATATATAAATGTAGGGGGAAGAGCAGAAAACGTATGACCAAGAGGTCTAACATTTTTAAATGAAAAGATAGGAATTGGTACAAAGTAATCTTTAATGTTAACAATTGTGTAATATGGAATTCAAGAGCTAGGATTCATTGAATTCTGATATCGTGATCAAATTACTTAGCTTATCTGAGACTCATCTTCCATATCTGTCAAATGGAGATAATAACAGCATCAACCGCTTGTGGAGATCAAATAAGGAAATTTATGGTATCAAAATATAGAGTAGTTCCTGACACTGAGAAATAGTTAATAATGTATGAAATAAATGTTCTAATAACTTGAAGCCAGGATGACATATGAGAAAATTTAAAAAGGGTACGAGTTTAATTTTTAAATTATTTGCTTTGTATTGTTGTTCAAGTTGGAGGATACAATACATCTATTTAAATGAGTACCACGTCAGTTTTATAGCATAAAAGTATACCAGAATCCTTAAAAATACATGCAATGTCATGATAATAAATGTCAAAAAAAGGAGAAAATTTAAAAACAGCAGGAATGAGAAGCCATTTAGATAAGGAGTGCAGATAAACAATGAAGTAGTTGGGTTGTGAAAACCCATAGATCATCCACAGTCCAGGCTGTGACCATTTTTTGTCTTTTTCTTTCTGTGCGATTCACTGCCTCGGCTGTAGCTGCAGTTTGCACTGTTAAAGGTCACAACTGCGGTATCTACTTAATTGTCCAAGGATGATTTGTTAATTTTTGTTTAAGTTTGTAAGAAATGCCAAAATCATTTCAGGGCCACTGTGGCCCTCTTCAGGAGCTTAAAGATGTCCATGCAGAAATTTCACTGGGCTTGGTGCCTGGAGGTACAGATAAAGCCAGGTGGATTTTTATTTTTCTCTTCTTTGCCAAAAGTCTATTGCAAAACAGTTTTCAAGAACTCTCAAAACAGTGCACCTGGAATAATAATAGACCAAGATTCTCAACCTAGGCAGCATTTTAAAATCATCGAGTGCTTCAAAAATGCTCACTCTGAGTATCAGTCCGCCAGATTCTCATATGAACTAGCAGGCATGCTCTTTAGTTTGGGGGATGACTCAAAGCTCCCAGATTTTTCTAACTGACAGCCCAGGTTGAGAATATGTAAGAACCATACTCTAATAATGAGCAAAGACTCTTAGAAGTAAACTAGCCTTTTCTCCCCACTCCTCTGCATTTAGAAGAATTGCTCAACTAACCCAGAGGTGATCAGTTTCTACAGCTTTGTTTTTCTCCCCATTTTCTCTCCTTAGGTAATCATTCTTTTTTTATTTCTAACATCTACCATCCATTGGTTTGCTTTCCACATCACAATTATATTTTATATCTTCTCTGCCCAGGATTATAGTGAGGATAAAAATGAGGATGGGAGCTGAAAACATTTTTTGTGAAATATTATCAATAAGAAATTTTGTTTTGATTTCCTTTTGAGCTATGAAGTATTAATATATTATTTAATTACTCTTGACATATATGATATTTTTGTCTAATGTAAACTTTATGGTAAAATATACCCTATTTTGCATGTTATGATATTATATATTTAATGAGTACATAGATATTTGTAAACTTACAAAGTATGAAATATATATTTAAGCTGCTAAATATCAACATTGAACTTAAAAGGACTCTGTGAGGTTTTATTTTTAGTGTTTGTGTACAGATTCGTACATAGGAGTAGTTTAAAACTAAATTCTCATGGTCTTCATCTGTTCATTATCCACGATACATATATATGACGACAAAGTGAATTTTGAAACTTTATTCCCTACGTATATCTATCAATGTCTTTCAAAGACATTTGTTAGCAATCTTGGGACATTATTTTAATCCTTCTAAAATTAAAATACATCAGAATAAAACATTCTTGGTAGCAATGTTGTTTTATGTAAGTCTCAAAAGTTGTGCATATATACATTTTGAGAAAAATTCACTACTATTTTCTATGTTACAAAAAAGTCCCCTAAATTCTATTTTATTTCCCTATATTTTTACATTTTGAGACACAGAGGAGAATGGCTGTTATCTTTAGAATTTTCTGGACACTCATCGCATAGCAATGGCTTTCCTGGTTCTTCTAACAAACATTTAGTTATCTTAAAGGTATTTTAGTGTTTGTTTCCCACTTGTATGCATAGTTCAGAAAGACCCCAACATCCTCTCTAGTGATTATCAATACAAGGGGCATTTTGGCTTTGACAGCAGAAATTCTTGTTCAACTTTTCAAATATTTCTTTAGGCAAAGTACATATTCTTAATCTCAGTAACTCTGTCTCCAACAGGTCTGATGCCTTATACATTTGCAAAAGGAAAGACTATCTATAAGACATTTATTCCACTTGTTATGTTCATTAAAAGTTATCAGTATTTCTTTCCACCCCAACATTTATTGATTGTTTTATTTACTTTTTATATTGAAGCCAGTGGGCATCACTGTAAGTTTGTAAACAAGGAAAAATGGACATGATTTGACATTTAAGACAACACAAAAGGAAGAATTAAGAGGACGAAGGCTTGAAGTGAAAAAATTTGACTGGAAAGGAGAAAATTCTTGGTGCGAGACAGTGAGTGGCAATGAAGAATAGGACAAGGGCATGGTCTTGAGAAATTCAAAAAGCATACAATTTGGAGGAATTTGTGAAGAACTGAAGATGTGAAAGCCAGGAGACTATATTAGGGAAACTGGTTGTGAAGACCAGAGTGAACAAATGCCATGGAGGTGTTTGTTTGCAGGATGAGAAGAGATTTAAGTTTTAAAATAGAGAAGTGGAGGCATAAAAAATATATGGAATACCTAAAATAGAGATATATAAGGAGGCAAAATTCCAGAAAAAGCAGTAAGAAGTATGAAAATGATTATAAGGTGAGAAGTTGGATGTGGGTGGAGTAAGGACACAGCAAACTTTGAGACGGGAGATAAATTGACAAAGATGAATGAAGAAGGCGTAGGTAAATTTTGATGTAGGTGAAAGGGGATTGTAAGGTGTGATGGCTCACGACCATTGGCTCATCAGTCAAAATCAGGTTCTTACTGTGTCTAGGGCAGACTCCACGCAGGCAATAATACAAATGCATGTTAAAACCTCAGTTACCCTCCTTTCCCATTCGTAGTAACTCCCAATTTCTAAACCTCCTGTTTCATTGCTGCCAGTGTCCTGCATTGTTCTTCAATCCTAAAGGCATGAATATGAGAAAACAGAGATAAAGTTAGGCAGCATGACCTCCAATGAAGGGCTGTGTTACTTCAAATGAAAGTTACTCAAAGCAAATGAAAAATTATACCCAAACTTAACACTGATTAAACTTAAAAAATAAATTCAAAAGAAAATTAGTAAATTTGTGTATGTTCACAATTATAAGCAAATGCACTATATGAACTTACCCAGAATTCACTCATGTCTTATATACTGAACCTCTTTTCTTATTAGATGGGGTTAGATTCTAACATGTTTGCCTAAATAGCATCATGGTGTACATAAAGAGACACTAAAAATGTGTGTGTATATATATTTGGGTTGTTTCTTAGGCTGATTTTTAATGGTTTCTCTAAAGCATTAGGAAGCTCCATTAGGTGGGTCCCCTGAGTAGGCTGGGTTTTCTCTTTAACAGTACTGTCCTGGTGGGTTGTGTTAGTATTTGTGGCTAAATGTCTAACACCAAGCACCAGGAATCATGGTAAGAGCACAAATCTGGAATTTAGGGTACCGATTGCAAATTCTGATTTCTGACAACTACTCAATGCACGTGTAAATGAAGCTTTGAGAAATTGTACTGGAGATTTTGATTATTCCTTTGGAAACAGTGGTAACAGTACAAAACAATGAGCCCAATAAACCAAGATGTATACGTGCTAGACTTATGGCATGATATCAGATATGTACTATCTCCAGGGTTTAAGAGAACAGACCTTAAAGGAAAACTGCCTAGTTTCGAATCTATACCACTAATTAGCTATGCAAAAAGCGGCAACTTTTGAACCAATTCCTCACAGTAATGAAGGGTTCATAATGCTATTTTTCTCAAAGTGTTATTATGAGGATAAACTGAATGTTATTAGTTTCAGATGTATTGGGCCAAATAGTGTATTTTTGTGTGACTATTTTTGGGAAAGGTCATTGAAAAACTCCAAAGAGTGCTTGACAAAAGGGAAACAATCTGAGTGTTCACCAAAAGGGTTTATACAAAAATATTTTCTAAAATAATAGGAAACTTAAGATTTTTCATGTTTGCTAAAAAGGAAACATATTATTTGTATTAGAGGTGATGGAAGTCCAGATAGTTATTTTTCACATTGATCCATCCTCAGTGCTCTGTGAGTTGAATGTAAATTGCAAGAAAATTAGTAGTAGTAACCTTGCTTTTTTTTTTTTTGCAGTGTTTGGCCGGGGCCGGGTTTGAACCTGCCACCTGCCATATGGGGCCAGTGCACTATTCCTTTGAGCCACAGGCACTGCCCGTAGTAACCTTGCTTTTCATCCTGCTGGTGAACACACTGAGATTCAGAATTTTATGACATCATAGGAAACGTGTTTGATTCCCCTACAGGGCTTGTGTTCGACTTTCCTGTGACATCCCTGGTTAGCTTTGATCTCTATGACAGTGAGAATATTCTTTGAGTGTTTATAGCTACCAAACCTAAGAAGTTATTTAAATCACTTACATTCTACAATACAAACTTTTCTCCTTTCCAGAATATTGTACAGGTTATTTTAGGAAGAACAAAGATAGACGCATATAAGTTTAAATTGGCGGCTGTTTCTGTCTGTGGTGGGATGAAAAGCAAAAAACAGATGATTATGAAATATATGAATAGGTAATTTAATGCAAGACATTCACCTTTTATTGATGAGATATACAGCAGGTTGTCAGCAATTGCTTACTCATAACATAGGTGATTGTAGTTTGTTTACAGTTGCTCAGATGTGAATTTAGAAAGATTTTCTTTTTTGCAGTATCTTGCAGGAGTAATGGGTGATTCGCTTATGTTTTATATAACTCTAGCATATGGCTTATCCGATTGGTTACAAAGTCTAAACTGTCTGAACTTTGCAGAGAATGGTGCGACTTAGTTCCATACGTCAAATGCCTCACAGAGAGCCTGAAACATCGCAGGTGAGAGAAAAATGCTCACAAACATACCAAGGAATAGATTAAAAACACGTAAATTCAATTATGAACTCCTTAACCAAAGTACAGTTGGTTGGACTTTAAGACTGTACATCTCATCTCGTGAGTAACATTAATTCTAGGTTATAAAACTGATATTGGGGAATTTGAAGAGCCTAATAAACTTGATTCCAAATGTAGCCTGGATTATCATTTTCTTAAAGTGAAAACTACATTTTTTAGAATATTAATACCATATTTTATTATGTAAGCTTTGTACTTTATCAAGTTTTCTTCCAAATGTTGAATAATAATGATAATTAATTTGATTTATTCAGGGCCTTATGGGTATTTTTGTAATTTATTTTATGATTATCATCGCATTAAATACAGCAGACCGTACTCTCACTATTATCCTTAAAAAATGAACTAAAATCCAACCCCAGGTTTCTTATGCCAGTGCTAATATATCAAACCACTCTTATAAAAATAAATATTATTTGGAATCTTTGAAATATTCTAATTAAAAGGAATAAACACTTAAGTGCATGGTGCTTCTTATACTTTTATCGCACTGTTAAAATTTAGAAGGCCTCGTTCTGTGCTTTTCTCACTGTTACTGTCTTTGAACAAGTTTTCCCAGGGAAAATCAAAAGCATCGTGAGGTGATACTGATAATATTCCCATGTTATCAATGAGAAAACGAAGATTCACAGAGACTAATCATCCAACCTCGATCTCAGAACCAGATCACTGGCAACTGAGGTCTTCGAGTCACCTGTATCTTGGCCCTGGAATTTGAGAACCTGTCCACCACTTCACATCTTGTGATGTAGTTCTAATACCAACCCACTCGTGTTTATAACAACATGTCAAAAATATATGGAAACTCTCTTTTTAGTATTTTCTAATTCAATCACCTCTAAAAATAAAAATACATAAAAATTAAAAATGTAACATTTATTTGAACTTAGAGCACTATCCAAGGAAATAGAATACATCTGTAAATTTTGGAAAGATTTGAGAGTCAAAATTAATTATAAGATAAAGATCTGCTTTATTATTAAAGATTCCCTGAATTATCCTTTGTATGAAACGAGACAAGAGGAAGGTGAGATGTCACAGTATTTACTAAATCCAATACTGGCCCCGTTACTTACATTTCATATGCAAGGTTTATAACCACATTCTGAAAGAAAGAGCACATTATCATCAGAAGGTGACAGTTTTATTCAGTGGGAAACAAGAGAGTCAGTGCCTAATCAAACTCTGGTCTTTAGTTTATTGAAAGGGAGGTTGCACTTGAGAGATAAAATCATTTTTCCCTTATAACTTTCTCAGGGCCTCACTCTCAGTATTTTTGCTGCTGTATCATAAGCCCTGTTAGTGAATGATGGTAGGATGTATGGATCCAAACCCCTCACGACTATATGCAAAAGGTCATTCACTTAATTACAGAAAATACATCTCTGTCAGGTGATCCTTCAGGAAAGAGTATTAAAGTGATAGTTTTAGGAGCAACCCCAGTTAGCCGCAGTAGTATATCCTAAAACCTGAACATGTTTTTTCTGAATCATGGATTTAATAAATAACTTTGAAGTGATTTGACACCAAGCTTTTGTTAGTAATCTACAGTCTTTATATCTTTTAGTCATTGTAACTATAATATCTATTTTTACACTCAAGGAGTTGGCTATCTCTTTAGAAGATACTTCTTTGTGTTTCTGTGTGTCCTCCAAGGGCTACAAAATAGAATTATTTTGAGATTATTTTGTAAGAAATTTATTTGGAGAAAACACTTGTGAGAGAAAATAAGGAGATTGTCGGATGAAGCTTGAAGAGCCATCTAATGCAGATCTGACCACTCTGAAAGAGTGTGGGAATAAAGACAGGTTAGATATAGAACGGCCGGGACAACCATGCAATTCCACAAACTATTTGGCAGTCAGTGGGGAGTGATTAAACCAAAGTTACCCATCAGAAGAGTCCTATATTCATGGGAATGGGCTACTTTAATATCCCTGCTGCATCATATGCTGGGGGAATCACCGCTTAACAGTTGGGATCACTGGTCAGTTACACTCGCTGCAGTAGGAAATCGGTCCCACAGACTATGTAGCTCATTTTGCTAAAGCAGATATCACATTTCTCAAGAATTTCAGGTTCTTGCTGAACTGTGGCTTCTACATCTTGTGGACGTACAATGTCTTTACATTTTAAGATAATTTCTTCATTTATTTTCTCTAGTAACTGAAAAAGTGAATTAATGTCATGAAAGACTAATAGAATATCAAATTACTCATGCTCTTGATATCAACTCAAAAGGGTAGACTTAAAACTCGGTCAGTATGGCGGGTGTGTTATTATGGACACAGAGCAGGTAGATACCTGTATTATCTCTGTGAACGTCATCCTGATGCTAGTATTTTTTTTTTTCTCTTCCTGAGTCTTTCAATCAAGAACAAATAAGAATAAATTACATGAGCACCTGGGAGCCTGTGAAACTGAGCACGCCACAGATTTAGATGGCCAGCATTTGGAGTACGTTCATGTTTCTCGGCAATATAAAGATGTGGGAAACTGATTGCTATTCTTTAGCAGTTCTTCTTCCTTCCTCTCCCTCAATTTTCACATTTCTTCCTTTCCCAATATTTATCATTGCCTCCTCATGTGTAAAGCACATGGAAAAGCAAAGCTCATTTAAAAAATTGTCTGTGCAATGTGCACGCTCTAATAATCAAGAGCTAATTATATACATTGCACATTACTCGTTACTACACATGGGCCCACAGAGAAGTAAAAATTGGTAGAACTCAAGAAGCTGGAAGTGAGTTGGAGAGGAGGGGTAAGAACCTACCAATCGGATGATGGGCCCACACTTGTAAACTGGCTAAAACATTATAAAAGCTATCCAGGTAACAAAACGATTTGGACCTTAATATTTGAAATAAAAAAATCATCTGTGGCTCGGCACCTGTAACACAGTGGTTATGGTGGCAGCGACATACACCAAAGGTGGTGGGTTCGAGCTCAGCCCAGGCCAGCTAAACAATAGCAACACAAAATAGCTGGGCATTGTGGCGGGTGCCTGTAGTCCCAGCTACTTGGGAGGCTGAGGTGAGAGAATTGCTTAAGCCCAAGAGGTGGAGGTTACTGTGAGCTATGACACCATAGGACTCTACAGAGGGTGACATACTGAGTGAGACTCTATCTCAAAACAAAACAAAATCATCTGTAATCAAATTACTCTCTATATATAAATTCTAAAAACATTACCCATTCAATCATTTGTGTATGTAACATATGAAACATAAAACATATTATTTATTAATAAAATTCTGAAATGTTTTCTATTTTATTAGAGACATTTAGTTACATCAGATACTACTGAATGTCTATATTTTTGGGGGGGGAGGGAGGATATACACTCTCGTCTCATAGTTTTTCTTCTTCACTATAATCTTTTATCCCCAGCATGTGTCTCTTTAAAATTATCTTGACATTTCCTTTTTGGTGAAAAGTTATAGTAGACACTGAGGCACACAGTGGAAGAAAGTGTGACCATCTTAATTAAAATTTCTTAGAAATATATTCCTCATGTTTCTGGTTCTATAATGTACTTTTATGGAGTTTTCAACTGTAATGATGGGTAATTTATTTTAAAAAGTAAATGAATATAGATTTGTTTGAAAAGATATTAATTAGAACATTGTGAGAACAAATACATAATTACAGAATACTGGTCCGACTAAAAACATATATTCACAATGGACTATCTATCACCTACTTTTAAAGGGTTTCAAAAGAGCTTCTGAGAGCATGAAGAAATACTCAACAATTAACCATGTCGAAGAGCATGGATTCCTCCTAAGCAGGATATAAAGATGATGACATTCTCGGCTTATCTACAAAAATAACACAATAGTGCAAAAGCCCACACAAACAAGTGTTAATTTATTAAAATCAAAATTATTGTTTTGTTCATCTGTTCTTTTTATATAGAGGAACATGTTTAATAATATTACCCATGGTTTAAGACTTAATATTGTTTCATTAAAATTAATGTTTTGTAATTATTATCACAAGTTTTCTGAAAAAGAATTATGAATTTATCAGATGAAAATGAGTTGGAGGGCAACACCTTTGGCTCAGTGGGTAGTGTGCTGCCCCCATATACTGAGGGTGGCAGGTTCGAATCTGACTCCAGCCACACTGCAACAAAAAAATAGCTGGGTGTTGTGGCAGGCACCTGTAGTCCCAGCTACTCATGAGGCTGAGGCAGGAGAATCGCCTAAGCCCAGGATCTGGAGGTTGCTGTGAGCTGTGATGCAACAGCACTCTACCAAGGGCTATAAAGTGAGACTCTGTCTCAAAAAAATAAAAAAAGAGAATGAGTTAGAATTCACAAAATATGTAATTCAAAATTATATTTTGGCTTGCATTTTTATTACTATTTTGTCATTTTTAAATGTCTTAGATTTTGATTTTCCAATTTACATTTTTGACAGTTAGATTCTGCTTCAAAAAAGTCTACTGAATAAAGATTTCCATTCTGTTCCTGATGAATACTTTTCTAGCTTTATTGTGAAGTGCGTAGGGGAATTGAGCACATTCACAAATGATTCAGAACACAAAATAATTTTACTGAATATTATGTTCATCAGTAATTTATGTCCTTAATAGTCCCAAATAAGTTCAATTCATAATTTACTATTGTCTCTGTGGGGAAAAATTCTAATTTATATTGTAGTTTTATAATTATTTTATTAAGCAAGTAATCATTGACCTCCTTTTATGTGAAAGGCAATATTGCAATCTCTTTAGGGAATTCAACATAATTTAATCACTCTGGATATAACTTCTCATTTTACAGCTTCAAGTTCAGGCCAATAAAGTACATCGGGTAAGACAAACAAAACCAGTGTGGAATCCAGTTACTAACAGAATGTGCTGAATTTTCATCATAATCATCAGCAGCAGCATCAATATTTTATTACTTTACAAAGAATGTGATAAATATTAAACATGGATTTATCCTTCTTATCCATCCAACAGTCTTTTTAAAAAATACCTTTTTTTGACATTTTACAGTTAAAGAACTCTTTTATATATACTTGCCTGGGTTACAGACTTGGCAAATGGGAAAGCCAAGATTACTAATTACCCAAATGCTTTAATTTGAATACTTTTGTTCTCTCCAAATTCATGTTCAGACGTATTAATACTCTTCATGCAACAGTATTAAGAGACATGGCCTTTACGTCAATTGAGTTGCAGTGGCTATGTCCTCATGATTGGGTTTAGGTAGGGTGACCAGACGTCCCGATTTTGGCGGGACAGTTCCGCTTTTCAAAAATTTGTCCTATGTCCCACAGCGTTTTAAAAAAGTCCCGATTTTTGGAAAGAATGCACAAACGGGCTGGACAACAAGAAGGGAATATATGGTTTTCAGCCACCATATGACTATTTCTCCAGAATATAAGTTTTATGTTATTTTTGTCAATTTTATAATGTTAAACTATAATAAATAATTGTTGAGAAGTAATTATGGAGAACTTCTTATCAAAGTTTGTCTTGTTGTCAGGCCCTGCCCTGCCCATCCCCTGCCCCGCGCCCCTGCTCCGCCCCCCAGCCATGTTGTCCCACCTTACAGATGTTAAAATCTGGTCACCTTAGTTTAGGTGCCTTTATGAAAGAGCTTGACAGAGAGTATGGTCCATTTTCCCTCTTTCCCTTTCATCTGCCATGTGAGTTTATAGTGCTCCTCCCTTCTGGTGGATGCAGCCCCAAGCATCATTTGGGAAGCAGAAAGAAAAGGTTATCCACAGCCAGTGCCTTGATCTTGAACTTCCAAGCCCCAGAACATGACGAATAAACCTCTATTATTTATAATTTACTTAGTCTGGGGTATTACATTGTAGCTGTACAAGAGATAAAGACACCATTTCTACTTTTTATGTTGTGTCCCAAACAACCCTAAATTTTATAGGGTAAAAAGCCCCGCACATTTCATTATAATGAAGGATTCTGAAGGTCAGGAATTTGAACATGGTTAAGAACCACAATGGCTGAGGTGTGGAATTACCTAGGGAATTAAATGACTTGAAGCTGGAATTATCTGGACGTTTCTACACTCACTTGTGGGAGACTGGGCAGAGATGACTCAGAGGACAGACTCCATGGTGCTAAAGACTAGAACACTTACTTAGCTCCTCTTCACTTATTCTTCACAGAATAAAAGGTTAGTCAGACTGTTTTTGTGATAAACCCATGGCTCCAAGAGGGAGTATTTCAGAGAATAGGCAAAAATGGCTAGTCTTTTTATGACTCTGTCTTGAAAGTCATCTAGTGTCTTTTATACTATTTCCTATGGTCAAAGTTATCAGAACCTGCCCATATTCAAAGAAAAGGGACATAGACCCCATATCTTATCAGAAAGAATATCAAAGAACATGTGGCTTTATTTTATACTATCAGGACTAAAGAAGTAGAATTAAATAGAGACAGTTACAGTTCAAGTGCCCAGTGACTAGGAAGAAGTAAAGAAATCATGAATATTTTTAGCTCATGTATTTATAAAACTATAGGACTACATTCCTCCAATTTTACTTGTATAGACATTGCCCTTGACAGAAATGTAATTTAGAATATTATCAGTAGAAAACAAATGGCTTCAATTCATTGTTTTGACCTTTATGACATGATTTGACCCAATGTTTGCAAAATTAGGAGTTATTTATCTGCCATAAACTAATATGAATACATTGAATACTTGCTATCTCCTTTGAAGGAGTTCAAATTTCCTGTGATGAGCATGGCCCAAGAAATAATTGAATGGATATACATGTACAGAATACCTATAATTACTCAATTATGATTAGCTTCTTATAGCTTAGCTTAGCTTAGCTATTAACTTCTAAGTAAATAAGAGAATATAAATTGAGTCCATCTTTATAGTATATGCTTCTGGGAATTTACCACCAATGCCATTAAATGAACATACCATAGTAATTGAGTTAATTATGAATAGCAAACCCCTGAGGGCAGTGAACGTATATCTGTCATTTTAGTGTCCTTAAGTTTGGCTTTAATCCAACTGATGATTAAGAAACATTTGACAAATGCACAAAGTCGTAAGCTAATGGACGAAGGATCTGAGAAAGGGGATGGCTTCATGAAAGGCAAATCATAATGCGTGCAGGGGCAGCTGCATCTCTCCCAAAGGCTCTTCACATGCACAAACTCATTCTACCAGGAAAAGAAGACATATTCATTGTAGTGAAAGCAACAATCATGAATTTTTATAAGACAATAGAACATTTTCATGTGCTTCCCATATTTCATCATTAGTTGAATGTATGCAGTGAATTTCAGTGCCTATAATGGGAACAGAGTTACCATAATTCAAAAGAATCCATTTTTCTACCCCTGTTAATTATTCCCTTTAAAACTAGGCGAGAGTCAATAGATAAATGAGCATGGAGTTCCATCCATTTAGTCCACAACAGGTATGTAAAATATTCTAATTCCTATTTTAGAGCAAGACTTATGAGACTACTAGTGCCTTTGCATGGATGGTGATACAACTATTTAAGTAATCTAAGACACACTCGTACTTAATTTTGTTTAAATTTAAAATGTAAAAATCTTTACTTTTTAATAAACTTGTATAAATTGTATAGATCTTGATTAAAATACAGAATGGGTACCTGAATGGAGTTGAAGGGCATTCTCCTTAGTAAACCTTCCCGATATCGGAAAAGCAAACTACCAACGTACCGAATTTGAAACTGGTATTTGAAACTGGTAGATGAACTGCACACAGCAGGAGAGAACAACTGAATTCAAGTGGGGAGGATAGGGAGGGCCATTAAAGAGCTCTCACCTAATGGGCTTAATGTGAGGGCATATGGTGCACTTCCTGGGCAGGAAGCTTAAACTTGTGCTCTGCATAACAAATGCAAAAAAAAGGTAACCTAATCATTAGGACCTTCATATCAAACCCTGAATCAATCAATCCATCCATCCTGGACTAAAAATAAAATAAAAATAAAATGCAGAGTGTGGATGGTACACAACAGGGAGTTTCTGGAATACCTGTGTGTAGACACAGGGGAAGGAGTCACTACCCTGTTTCACTGGACACTTAATTTTCAGGGATTAGCAATTCTGTTTCTTATTATTGAGATTTGGGTCCTTCCGTGAATCTCATTCTGCTTTGCTGACATCTTAGCAAACACTGATGGCTACTTTCCCAGGCCTCTCTCTTAGACAAAATGCAATCTCCAACTACTCACTACAGACATCTTCATGAGACTCTGACCTGAAATACTAACTTTTATCTACCTGATATAAATCTTTTCCTCCCAAATTTCCCACACAGTTGTTCAGCCATACTTAAACTCACCACACCCTTAGACATTATAAACATTGGGCCATCGCTTAGAGGTTCTTTAGCACCGTGGCGATGTTCTTATCTACCAGGCACATCATTTCTCACTCCTTTGTCCCTTGCTGATGTTGCTGAATTCTCAGTAATGGGTCACTGAAATCCCAAATGTGATAACACTGGTGCTGAGGCAGGAGCATATCTTTGATCTCATTAAACTACATCAACTACATCAAAAACAGGCCACTCTGACTTCTCCATATGCTTAAATATTTCATCTAATTCAATTTTGAAATGTGTGAACATTCATTTCATATGACTATGTTTGGTTTGTTTTTATTTCTTTCAAATTTATCTGTTTCTTAATGTCTTTGAGATCAACTTTTACTTTGAACAAGTATACAATATTAATACCTTCTCATGTTTATAGACTCATAGATAGCAGATCACACAATAATAAGTATTTTTAATATCAGCTATTCTTTAGATTTCATTAATTGCCCTTATTATAAAAACAAAGATTTTTTTTCTCAAGGACAATGTTATAATGTCCACATTATAAGATAACATTATTATTTTTCCTGTTAGCTAAATATAAGAGATTAAGTTGTTTCTAAAAGGGGGCCCAGTTGATTAACATTTTCTGAGTGTTATATTGCATTTCATTAAAATTGATTATACATTTTATTTTAATTTTTGTATATGGACGTATTTGAGAAAGAGCTATACTTGATTTAAGTATCTGCTTATTTCTAAATTTTCAAGTTCTTTTTTGCATGCTGGGTTTGAACTCACCACCTCTGGCATATGGGGCCAGTGCCTACTCCTTTGAGCCACGAGTGCCACCCTGTAAATTTCCAAGTTTTCAAAATTTTCATTTTAACAAATGTATAAGTTATGTTTAAACATCTATCTTATACTCTATCAAAATAATGAAGTCTGCAAAACAGATAACGGTATTTCTTCATTTTTATATTCCCTTTCCTTCCTCATCCATCCCTTCAGTTCAGGAGTATTTCATCTATCATCTTAAACCAACAACGTAAGCGATAGATAACTGTTTATTGAATGAATGATTATCCAGTAAGTGAGACAGCTTAACGATTTTTCTGGCATACCTTTGAATCTGCCATTACCGAGGCCTGATTTCTAAGTTTTCTTGGGGCCACAATCAGAGGCAGAAATGTTAGCAGAATGGCACACTCTTTTCACGCAGTGTCAAATACTTTATCTTCTTAAAAATGACTTTAGATACATCCTGGATTTGGTTTAATTTTATTTTAATATTCATAATATTTTGAAGGAATTTATAGGTTTCATGCCTTTTAAAAATAATCTATGAGGTACAGCAAGCACATGATCAAAGTTTTAAACATTTTTGAGACTACATTGTGTTTGCTAAAGCCTAACATTTTAATGTATAAAACTGGAAATGATTCCATGGCAATATTACTGTGATGGGTACAGAAAGGAAAAGCAAAAACAGAGAATTTTATTTTGGAAAAAAAAAAAAGTCTAATGCCACATATTCTAGCTTGTGGGGTGCCACTAAAGGCCCTGTCCATTTGTGGGTCACTAACAAAGTATAATAATTCATCTCTCTCTTTTTATTTGACTGCCTATTTTCTGAAGCTGAGAATGAGGATTTTAAAACAAAGCTCCATTCTTCTTGATGTGAAAAATCATTCTTTATTGCAGAATTATGCATCCTTTTATGTTTCACCAGTCACATCTTTCTGTTGTCATCATTATAGAGTTATCTTCTTGGCGTTGGTGTATAGAGCAATAAATTCTGATAAGCTTCTAGTCTACATTCATCAACTGTAGACATTGTTTATTTTCTTCTGTGCTGCTATAGAGCAAAAATTATCTCTTAGGAATAGTTTTAATTCTTAAATTTTTTGAGCTTTCTATACCCCTGAAATGTATTAGGGATTTAACAATAAATAATTTCTCTTAGGTTCTAATTTAATAACTTTGAATTATTCTATTGATTGAACTCTGCTGTTTACAATAGATAAAATGCATAAGCATAAGGTAATGTATAGCTAGAAGAGTAATTGATATATTATATTGATGAGGACTGCTGCAGCCATCATATACGGGCATGTAAAATTGTGAGGGGGTTGTCTGAGTACAGCAGACAGAGAATCATGAAAAGGTCCAGGATCCTGAGGACAGGATTGAACCATAAAATTAACCAACTTTAGAACTCCTCTACTTTAAGGTGTTTTTATGTGATATTATAAACCTTCAGGGAGACCTGTATAATGTGTAACTAAATGTTTTGTGGTTGATAAAAATTCTTTAGTATAGTAAGGGAAAAAATACAGTAGGACCTCTGAAAGTCAACCACCCAAGGGACTATTAAAAAACTGTCAACATACGGAGGTGGTCAACACTAGGAATTAGGCCTACGGTACTGATAAGTACATGTGCTTTATATCTTTATTTCTTGTATAGCTTTTATTAGATATTAGAGAATAACATACAAAAATCATACATAATAAAAACACAGTAGAATGTAATCCATTTCAGAAATGCTCTATTTAGAAATTATAGTATAAGGAATGTGTGTTGGCAGAACTTAAGCATACTGTCTTAAATCATGATTTTTTTTTTCTAATTTATTTGTACCAACGTCCAATTTTTTGATTGACTAATAGTAAGGTGTTTGAATGCACTCGACCACTTACTCACCTGGCTATGTTTGGGCAAGTTTCTTAAACTCTGCATAGTATGATTGGTTGCTAGAATATAATATATATCATTAATTATGTTTTTCTGGCACATACCAAGAGCTCAGGACATAACAAACATATTGTACCACCATCCATAAAAAGAAGAGAAGGCAAATTAAGAGATTTTAAAAATACTTACTATTTTGAGGCTTTGAGCCAGTGAATGTCTTCACCCCATCCTAAATGAAAGTCACACTTTCAGATTTAATCCAACATATGCATGTGCAGTAGTTCCATTTGCAAACAGTCCTTATACATATAGATCACAAAATTTTATAAACATGTATGTTATCAGGTTCCTGAATTACTGTAGGATCTTAAAACGTTCAGCAATACTGCTGTACATCAATAATATATTGACTGATCATTCCTCAGAAAGTATTAATATAAGAAAATAAATTGTTAATAAATGAGTCTTTCTGATGTAAGCAAGGATTTATGTCATTTTGAAATATTAATATAAACATTTATTAATAATGGGGTCATTAGTCATTCAGTTTTATACAGTAAGATTCTTCTTCAATATACTTTGGAAGCACTAATGTTGTATTTCTCATAATTAATTTAGAATAATTTCCTCTTCTATAAGTCATGTGTGCTGTTATTTATATTCCTTTTATTTTATTATTTATTAACAACTTTGTTTTGTAGAAATTAAGTTTAGAAACTCAGATAAAGTTATTTTCTTAGTATTCATGGTACTTATTTTTACCTTATATAAAAATTTAACTGAATTGTGAGCCAATGACTAAGGTTACCAGTACCAACTCTGTGTAAGTTATTATTTCTACAGCTGTTGAGGTATTAAAAATAAGTCTTAGGCTGGGCACAGTGGCTCACGCCTTTAATCTCAGCACTGTAGGAGGCTGAGGAGGGAGAATCACTGGAGCTCAGGAGTTCAAGACCCTGACTCATGAAAAAAATGGAAAAAGCCAGCCGGGCACCTTGGCGAGCGCCTGTAATCCCAGCAGCCTCCGGAGGCTGAGGCAGTGGGATGGCCACAAGCCAGGAGTCTGAGGTTGCAGTGAACTACCAAGCCACTGCACTCTGCTCAGGGGCACAGGGTGGGACTCTGTCTTGACAAAAGAAAAAAAAAAGGAAAAAAATAAAAAATAAGCAACGAAATAAAATAATAATTAAAAAAACCCAAAAAATAAATGTTAGTACTTGGTATAACACAACACACTTTTTCACTTTGTACTGCTTAGGGAATATTCATGTACTATTTTTAATTTGCACAAACCTTGTCTTTCACCATCTTAATAATTTGAGGTGTTTGAAGAAAATTTCTTTTGTAATTTCTATTATTATTTTCTATTATCCAAAATCTGAATCTTCTTCCCTAACTTCTTTATTCCTCATGTAAAAATCCAAGTACATCCTTTCAGATAGGTTCCAAGTTTAGTTTCTAGTCTCAACTCCTCTATACCATCACTTAAAATTCTTTTGGCTAAAATTAACTTTGCACTTACATGCACTATTTTATCGTTTTTACAATTTCTCATCGTTTAGAAACAGACTGTGATATTTTAGGCAAAAATATGTGGCATAGAGCAAAGACATTTTTAAAAGAACATAAAAAATTTATAATCCCTCTAAGGAGAAAAAGGATACCTCACCTGTATTATTTCATAAACTGTATTTTTCACATACCCACTGTTACACATTTCCACAGGATATTACTGTGCGTATTGTGTTGTCAACCATTGTATTTTAACAGAGTATGAATAGTTGTCATGTCAACAAATATATTTTGTAACTGACATTTTAATATTTTATGTTATTATTTCAGTTGTATAGATAATAAAACTAGGATATGTGAATCTACCAACCAATATAAAGGCATGATTTAGGGCATTATTAGCATTACTGACATTATCTGGGTATTCATGCACAATTTCTACACTAAATTTTGTATTTATCAGCTCCAAGCTTTGTCTGTGTGTATGTGTGGAGGAGGGAGTATTTTCCTCTAAACACGTTTGTCTTTTAAAAATATAGCTAGTTTTGATTGTTTTTATTGTTATAAAAATATTAATATTCTTGAATTTTCTGGAACTATTTTTTCACTAGCTATTTATTTCTATGACATATCCATGTTTGTTCCTTGTCCTGGTAGTTTTATTAATTTTCACTACTGACTTGATATATGAGATAATCATATTATTTCTTTATCTATTACCCTATTGGTAGGCAGTTAGGGTAGTTCAGCTTTGGCTATTATAAAAAAATATAAGTATGACCCTTTCATTCCATACCTCTGAGTGCAGCCATAGGCAACTAGCCTAGGCTATATAATTAGACTGAAACTGCAAGATCAAAGGCCAAGACTGGCAATTTTTCCAAAAAAAAGATAGGTGTTTCAAATTTATTTTGCTTAACCATCAAGGATGTATCACTTTTGTTCCACATACCCACATGCCTTATTATTTTAAGCCTTAATTTACTTCATCTGTTATAAAATGGTAGTTCACTTGGGTCTTAAATGGCATTTCCTTAGTTACTAATGGGATAAGGTCATCTCTTCCTACTTTAATAATTGATTTGTCTTTCTCTTATAAACATGTTTATGTCTTTATCTTTTCTTATTTAAATTTTCTCATTTACCTTATTCATTTGTAGGAATCCTTTCTATATTCTGGATACAAGTACAAAATTCAATATGTGTACATGAGCACACACACAAACACACACACATTATTACTATGAGGACAATTGTGAAATCAGACTCAAAGCTATCTCCCATGTGTGCCACATTTACCCTTCCTGTTAATTCTTCTGGATATTTCCACTGCTAAGGAAAGAACTTTACACATCACCTCTTCTAATTTCATCATGTTATATATTAAAAATATGCACAAACTCAAGGAAAAATAAAGTCCAATTAATGAAAACCCACATATGAAATATGCATGTGCTATCTTTAACAGGCCAAGGAAGAAGACAAAGATGTATCATTTATTCCAGAATTCTTGATTTGACAAATATCCCATTTGTGATTATTATTTTATATGTTTACAAAACAGTTTCTTTAATCAACCTTTTGTAACGTTTGAGTACTATTCCAAAAATTTCAACTTTAGGCACTTTTATTTATCAGAAAAATAAAGTAGGTCTTAGATATCTTATTAAGAGACTATTAAATTATTTTGCCTTGCATGTGATCATGAAATATATTCAAGAGCTAGGAAAATGAGCCTCTAATACATTCTCAATTATTAATATTTTTTGAGATAGAGTTTCACTTTTTTACCTGTTGGTAGAGTGCCATGGCATCACAGCTCACAGCAACCTCAAACTCTTGGGCTCAAGGTGATTCTCTTGCCTCGGCCTGACAAGTAGCTGGGGCTACAAGTGCCTGCCACAAAGCCTGGCTATTTTAAGAGATGGGGTCTTTCTCTTGCTCAGACTGGTCTCACGCCTGTGAGCTCAGACAATCCACCAGCCTCAACCTCCCAAAGTGCTAGGATTATAGGGCAAGCCACTGTACCTGGCCCCCATTCTAAATTATTATAAAGAGTACTTGTTTCAGGTTCCTGTTATTGTTGTAACAGATTGCAACAATTTGATGGCTTAGAACAACAGGAACATTTTCTCTTACACATCTGGAGCCTATAAATCTGAAATCTGGGGGCTTTAGTGGAAAATCCGTTCTCTGTGTCTTTTGGCTTCTGATGGTTGCCTGTGCAGTCCAGGGCTCAGTCATTTCTATCTTGCTCTTATTCGCACATTGCCTTCTATCCCCGTGTAACTATCTCTCCAGTTCTATCTTATAAGGACAATTATGATGACATTTAGGACACACATCGATGAATGTGCTAGTCTAGAGTACTAGGGCTGAATGGTGTCCTCCCAAAATTCATATGTTGAGGCTCTAGTGACTATTTTAAATAAAGTCAGGGAGAGGCCCTAATATAATAGGATTAAAGTCCTTATGTTACATAAAAAGAAATCAGAGATTTTTTTCCCCCTATACTGTGAGAATAATATTAAATTGGCCATGTCAAGTTAGGAAGAGAGCTTTCACACGAAACTGACCATGCTGGACATTGGGTATTTCTAGCCTCCAGAATGGTGAGAAAATAGATTCATGTTGTTTTAAGCCACCTGGTCTTTGGCAGCCAGAGATGATTAATACAGAGGAGAATTTCATCAACTAAAGATGCTTAACTTAATGGCATCCTTTTATTAATGTTAGGTAACGAATGCTCAATCTTCTATCTGAGTTTTCTTGGCTGATGAAGGCCTTGGTTCTTGCCATCAAAGAATGAGAGAAAGATGCAGCTTGAGGAAGCAAGAAACAAAGTTCATTAAAGCAAGAGTTCACTCTTCCAGGGGTTACGAGCAGGCACACGTCTGAGCAGACTGTGCCCCTGGGGTCCTGCTGGGTCTCTAATCAGCAAGCAGACATAGTCTGCTCCAAAAGGGGTAGAAGGGGACCCCTGTCCCAGTGGATGGTGGCACTGGTGTCTCTGTGTCATCCCTATTTCTCCTGCCTGAACTCTCCTCCTCTGACATTGTCTCTTCTCCGTTCTTTTCTTGGCCAATGGAGATGTTGTCTTCTTCCTGCTGGGCGGTCAGGAAAGCTTTTTACCTCATATGGTTTATCCCTGATGTCTCGTGGTGTCCAAATCCCACTAGCTATGGGGACATGGGGGGAACGCTGTAATGTACATGTGTCTGCACCGTTTCTGTTATGTTTCTTCAGGTACTTGTGGTTACCCTTACCTTGTTATTGTTGAAGCACATTCTCTCACTCAGTATCCCTTCTTTTTATCTTGTTTGCTTTTGTATTTTCTCAGCTCATGCCTCTCTTATGCTAACATTCTGTGACACTTACCACTGCCCTTGTCTTGCAGTGTGTTTTCTTACTTGGCGTCCCTTTGATTTGCACAAGCCCTTCTGTACCTTTTTTGTTCATGTATCACTTTCCTGCCTCCCCACATAAGGGCACTGACAGATCTCCCAGGGCCCAGCAATGCCTACCATTTAGCCAACTATGGTAGACAATCTCTTTTTGACCCATGCCTCCCAGATGAGACTCTATATTTATCCAAGTAAACAACCATCATCAAGCAATAGTAACCTAAAGATGCCACACACTGCTATATATTCTGTTTATCCTTTCCTAAAACAAACCAAGAAACGAATAACAAAACAACAGCAAAACAGACTGAAATGTAGCTATTTTTGACCTTATTTCACAAAGCAGTAGGAAGCAGAGGTCCTGAAAGTCATATAAATGTTGGAGGTTCTTTTTTATTTAAATGGTAATCTAGAATTAAAATACAAAGCTTTTGGACTCCAAAATGTATTGTCTTTCACCAGAGTCAGTTCTTATCTTGGTATTCATTCATCAGATTCCGTAAGGTTTCTTCCTCAAAGAGCCATCTCATGGACAGCACAGGCCATTATGATGGATTACATGGATTTGGTTTAAAAGCAAGATGTTCTTTAATTAAATGCTGTGGGTTTTTTGTATTAAAGGAAATTTAACTTCTTTGGAGCTCTCACTGGTGAAATGATGTATGATTTCTAAAAGTAATGTGTGTATATTTTTTCCAAAAGCACAATTGAGATAATTTTAGCATTGACGATATAAATATAAAACATTGCCATTCTTCCCCCTTGCTCTTTGTGAACTGAATAGTGAATGAAGCCTCTTGTATCACCCATTAATATAGCAAAGACCTACAAAATGGATTATAGATGGAGCAAACATAAATAAAACCTTTTATTCTGAACATACTCCTTGCTTCAGCCTCATCTTTAAAAAATCTGAGAATAATTTAATAAGCTTATGTTTACTTATATATTTATATATTTTATCATATTTTAATAAGTTGATAAAATATAATTAAATAAGCTTGAAAATCTACCAATCTGCTACATAGTTAAGTGGTGTTTTAAAAAATTTATTGAATACCCACCTTAAAATGCAATTTCCACCATTGGTAAACCTGTTATGACTAATAGGAGCTTCCTTAGGTGGGTTACGCTTGTCTCCTGTTAGTTTCCATGTAAACCAGTATCCCAGAATTAATGGTGTGTTGTCCATTTCAGTTGATGGTTTGTTTCCCTGTATCAGCAAATGGCCAGACCTGTCTTTACACGCAGCAAACGCTAACCTCCACCAAATCAAATGAAGGAGATTTTTTGGCAGAACCTCAGGAGCTCCTAATATCAAGGGGAAAACAGAAGAAACAAGCATGGATTTAGGCAGAAGCACCTGATGCTCCAAAAGGTGGGGTCCATGAGTCATAGACGAGTTTATGCAGAAGCAACTTGGAGATGGCATCCTACAGGAATTAATATATCTAACCGTTTGTAGCTTCTCCATAACATGGTCAATGAAATTTCAGGGCTTCTACAGCCAGAAGTTGGATCGTTTGCCTACACTCTCTACGGGTCAGGAAATTAGACACAACAAAACAATGCGTGGTTATACCATACCCTGGGAGAAAGGCAATCCTACAGAAAGAAGTCAAGGATTATTTGGAAAGCAGAAGGGATGATGAACAATTCCTGAGGAGTGAATAAGAGGTCTTTGATATTGCTTTCTGTGTTTTTATCTTTCACTCTATTCTAAACACAATGCCCTTACAGAGCGGGGACACATTAAATGTCTGTTGACTCATAATATGGCAAGTAATTTTAATTGCTTCATTTCTGAGATTATTTTCTTGCAAAATACATGGTTTCCCTTTGATTAAGTACTAACCATAATTCTTATCTTGTTTTTGACCTAAATATATACCATAAATGAACAATAAAAAGGAAAAGAAACAATTATTGTGTGCAAGATATGCACTAGCTTTAAAGGATGCAACTGTGAATAAAGTATGATATCATCCCTTCAGGAGGGAGAGGTTGATAAGGAGAACCAGACGTTTGCAATCAATGACTCGTGTGGTATGAGTTATCATCCAGGCTGGTGCCAAAAGAGTTGAAAATCACCACAATATTATCTAATTGCACCAATGTGAAAGCCATATGAATCTTTGTTTTTTGTTTGTTTGTTTATTTGTTTTGCAGAAATGGACTGCTCATGCTCAGGCTAGTCTTGAACTCGTGGCCTAAAGAGATCCTCCTATGTCAGTTTCTCAAAGTGCCAGGATTACAGTCATGAGCCACCATCCCTGGCTCATCAAAATCTTCAATACATTTTTTCCAAATCCACTCTATAAATATTTTATACCTGTAAGGTAGACATATAACAAATATATAACATAATTTTATTTTATATGTGTAAAAACAAAATAACATAGCACAGACACTACGATAGATTGTTACTATATAAAGTATTCAAGCACGTGAATATCAAATGCCCTGAGGCATTGCCCTGGCATTATATCTCACAGCAACCTCCAACTCTTGGGTTCAAGAGTTCCCTTGCCTCAGTTGTTTTATTTTTAGGAGAGACAGAGTCTCGTTTTTTGCTCCAGCTGGTCTTGAACCCATGAGCTCAAGCTATCCCCCCACCTCAACCTCCCAGAGTGCTAGGATTATAAGCATGAGCCACTGCACCCGGCCAAGGTTATTTAAAAAATTTTTTTTTCTTTAACGAATATTAAAGAAATTTATAAGGAAATGCTGGGGTTACTTATTGAGCTCTCTCATAGTTCAATAGAAGCAAAATACACTCACAACATCCCTCTCCGGTCGTTGTGATTAATCCGCTCTTCATGTTGTTGTCTCTCTGCTATATGCCCTGACTGCCGGGAAAACTTTCCTTCCAGATTATTATTTATTCCCCTTGTTCTTTTTAACCTGTTTCCTCAAATCATCTGAAAGGGGTTGTAGAGAGACAGATGGTGGATGTTGTGTAAATTTTAGCTATAATAAATAGCTAAGTTGACTCTTGTTAAGAATGACATTTTTTATAACACTACTATCCAATCGTGTCTATTAACTTAGGAGGCCCAAATGCTCTAAAATTTCTAAAAATTGCTGTGCATGCTATAAACCTGGATTTTCTTTAGGTTTCTCTATTTATCAGGCTTCTTCAAGTTTTATGGATTCTAACCTTTGCTCTTGTACCAACCAGTACTGTACAACTTCTATTCAATCACCGGAATTGATCTCTATTCTTTGCCACCATCTGAGTGACTCTTTGAATCCCTTCTCTATTAGTTTTCCCACCCTCATCTTCTTGTTTCCTGCTTGCCTGTACACTGCTGCCACATCATGTGGACAGGAGAATTCTCCCCATGTTACACCTGTTTTGAAATAGCGAAGGGACTCCTGTTTGGCCACTAAATTAAGTGTAATCTTCATGACTCAAGTTTGGAAACCCTCTGCACTTTGTAGCATACTTCCTCATGATTATTCTTACCCTGCAAACCAACACACCAAGAACTGACTCTTCTTCCCTGTGTCTTTGCTTAAAATGTTTCCCTCACCTGGAAATCCACCCTCATTTCTGACCTAGCCATTCGTTTCAAGATTACCCTTTCCACCATGCCTTTTCTTATTATTCCAAATGGAATTGACCTCCATCCTTTCAAAATATATACAACCCTGCTTATGTTCCTTTATACATAATGTACTTCCTACTAATAAAGAGATATTGAATGAGTGGTAGATTGTGTGAAGGCAAAACCAGCTCTTTTCTTATCTTTGTACAAACCAAAGGTATCTACCACAGAGCACTGGACTGTTCATTGGGTAGAATGAAAGACTAGCTCCAAAGCTTATTGGAGAAATTTAATGTGATTAAAAGGAAGAAATTTTGTTTTTCTGTTTATCTTTTTAAGTTTTTAGAATTTTTCATTATTAGGTGTATATAATATTGGTATATATTTAATGGGTACATCTGATGTTTTGATCCAGACATATAATTTAAAATATTAAAATTAGAGTAATTGACATATCCATGACCTTGAGCCTTTATTTTCATGTTAGAGATATTCCACATCTGTTCTTCTAGTTATTTTAAAGTATACAGTAACTCATTGTTGATTACAATTACTTTGTTGTGCTGTCAAGTATTGTTCACTATATCTAACTAACTATATTGTCATACCCAGTCCCCATGGTCCCTTCATTCCCTTCTTACCGCTACCTTTCCCAGCCTCTGGTAATCACCCTTCTACTCTCTATCTCCATGAAATTAATTATTTTCATTTTTCCCTCCTGTATATGAGTGAGAACCTGAAATATTTGACTTTCTGTGTCTGGCTTATTTCATTTAACATAAGGTTCTACAATTCCATCCCTGTGGCTACAAATGACACAATTTTTTTCTACTTATTTATTTTGTCAGAATTACATGGATACAAATTTTTTGGTTATGTGAGTTGATTTTGTATAGCTTGAGTCAAAGTTATAATTATGGCCATATGGAGATAATCTCAAAGAACTAAAAGTACGCCTATCTATTTTTATGGACAAATAATATTCCACTGTGTATGTGTACCACATTTAATTTATCCATTCATCCACTGATGGAGTTTTAGGTTGATTTCAAATCCTCCCTATTGTGAATAGTGCTGCAGTAAATATGAGGAGTGCAGATTTCCTTTCTCTTGTGTATATACCTACATTGGCTTGTGTGGTCATATGGTAGTTCTATTTTTAGTTTCTTGTGGGATCTCGGTACCGTTCACAGTATTTTCATTAACTTACGTTCCCATCAACAATATTGAGGGTTCTTCATTCTCTACATTCTCATCAGCTTTTGTTATTGCCTATATTTGGATAAAAAAACGTTTTAACTGAAGTGACATGATATCTAATTTAGTCTTAATTGGCCGTGAGTAATCATATTCAGCATTATTTCATATAGCTCTTGGGCATTTGTATGTCTTTTGTATTTTTGAGAAAGTTTATTAAGATCCATTGCCCATTTCATAATCAGATTATTTGATTATTTCCTATTGAGGTATTGTAGCTCCTTACAAATTCTAGTTATGAAGCTTTTGTCAGGTGGGGAGTTTGTGAGTATTTTCTCCTCTTCTTCCATTTCTACTTTGTGGATTTGTTCTTTTACTGCGCAGAAAGGTTTAACTTAACGTGATTCCATTTGTTGAATGTTTGCTGTGTTTGCCTGTGCTTTGGCAGTACTACTCAAGAAGTCCTTGCCCAGATCAATGTCCTGATGTATTTCTCCAATGTTTTCTTTTAGTAGTTTTATAGCTTCAGGTCTTAGATCTAAGTCTCTAATCCATTTTGATTTAATTTTTGCACATGGTAAGAGCTGGAGTTCTAGTTTCACTCTTTTGCGTACACACATCCAGTTTACCACTGTCCTTTTCCCAAAGAATGGTTTTGGAATCATCTTCAAAAATGAGATCACTGTGGAAGTGGATTTATTTCTTGATTCTCTATTAAGTCCATCTTTTTGTCTGTTATTATCCCAATACCATGCTTTTTGGTTAATTCCGCTCTGCAGCCTAATTTGAAATCAGGAATGTAATTCCTAGAGTTTTATTCTTTTGCTCAGGATGGCTTTGATTATTCTAGATCTTTTGTGGTTCAATATACTTTTTAGAATTATTAATTATTGTTTTCATTCCTAGAGATAGAGAGGGTAAGTCAGAGGTAAGAGTCAGAAACAAAGAGAAGATGAAAGAAAAGGAGAGTATGGGAAAGAAAAACACTAAGGGACGTCTGGAATTCAAACAGTGAAGCTAACTATTTTAAAGTAAAACCCAGAGAAATCTATTTACTTTATATTTTTATGTGTGTGTGTATATGTATATACATATATGAAATCGGTTATTCCCATTATCCATCTTTTGGGTAATTTTATATAGAAATTTTATGTTTACTTTAATAAACTTAGTTGCTTTATTTTTGGTTTTCCAATATTAAATTGTATTACTAATATTCTTTTTTACCTTTAATAATCATTTTTATTTGTTATCCTTGGTTCTTATTTTTATGAATATATTATTTTTTGTGAAAGTGATCCTTTGATAAACAACACAGTTGTCTTTGGAATACGAGGAGAGTGCTTTGTAGAAAGTACTACAGGTGGAAACCCTAGGAGAGATTTGAGCAGTGTGACCTGATCAGGTCTCAGGCTCATTCTTCCTGTGCCTCCAATGGTTAGAAACATCGTTTCTTCTTCCTGCACCATCCACTGTGATAGAAGTTTCAGACTCAGGCAAATTAGTTTTCACTAGTTGACTTTTGTCTACCCTCACCTGTATGCACATGCATGAGTGTTAACACCAATATTTAAATTAGTTCTGCTCAAGAAACATGCATCTAGTCGAATGGATAATATTAGACACGCCTGCAGTGATATTTATATGCATTAGTCATAACATAATCATTGTCTGAATACATCCAGAGAACTGCCTTATTTTCCTTTTCTATTTTTTAATTTAGGGTTCTGAAAGTGAAGAATTAAATAATAATACTTAGTGTTTGCATAGCTGGAAAGTAGAGTTTGATTAGTTTGTGAAGCATTGGGATAAATTATGAAGTCTTATAAAACATTTTTTCCTACTGAGCAAATGAAGTGTGCTCTTGTTTTCTCAGGTATACCAGAGGTAAAGAGAAAGAAAAGCATTTGTAGGGTGGCACCTATGGCTCAAAAGTGTAGGGTACCAGACCCATATGCCAGAGGTGGCAGGATCAAACCCAGCCCCAGCCTCCCCCCCTCAAAAACGAAAAGCATTTGTACTTTTTGACTTTTTGTTGAACTAGGATACTTGAAATAAAAAATATATATATATATCCTTATTATAGAATAAATTATTGTTTTCAGTTGATAAGTGATCCCATTGGATGTCACTAATGAAGAATTGAGTAGAAATAATTTAATTTGATTTAAAAGTTAAGTATTTTCAAGGTACAATTCTAAACATCTCTGATATATGCAAATTTCCATTCTATTATTTTCCTTTGAGCACAGTTTTGCTATTGCAGTGATATCGGACTTTCAGGTTTTTGGTCTCGGTGATTTGAAGAATAAATCCGCAGACCACAGACCAGTGGCAAGACAGAATTTATTTACAGAAAAGAATACAAATACACTAAAGTTCCTGGTAGGGAGAGAAAACCCTAGCCGGGAGAGAAAAGCTCTCTCCGTTTTTCTCTCCATCTCTCTCCGTTTAGCGGTATATATAGGTGCATGGGTTGAGGTCAGGAAATGAATGGATACAGTTCCGTCAGCTGGGAGAAGGTGAATGAATGTACTAATGAATGGACATAGTTCATTCACTGAATTGAGGCCTAGGAAACTTACATGAAATTGACCTAGGCATAGGAAATGGGAGTTCCATTTTTAGTCATGAATGTAAAGGGAAGGAGACACCAAGATGCCAGCGTCTCCCCAGCAGTTGTCCTGTCCTTTTGGCTACTGGAGCCTCCAGTGAGGGAGGGAGGCTCCCCCTGCCTCCCTTACCTACGCTCCAGCCCACTGGTTCCTCTGCCGGCTGCCACCACACCAAAACCGCCAAAGCAGAATCAGAGGGTCCTCCAGCCCCGCTCCTCTGAGCTGGCTGGGGTGCCACCTGTCCTGTATCATTAGCATGCCTTGCTATACCCATATGAATTTATTTATTGAACCTGTTTCTCTTGTTTTTAATGATCTCTTTCTTTCTCTCTCTCCATCTCTCTCAAGCCTCAGCAAAGCCCTCTGGGAAACAGTGAGAATTCTCAAGTTGAGTCAACAAAGGACGGAAATCCCAGTGGCACTGTGTGTGATTCTCAAGACGTAAGACTAACTTAAAATGTTTGTAATAGCCATAGACACAAAAACAAGGACAGATGTATTGTAGCAATTCAAGTTCATGTCACTGTGAAACTTTCTACTATCTAAATATTGCACTTTTAAATGTGAGAAAGCAAATCTCTTTGTGTGTGAATCAGGTAGGTGTTCCATTCAGAAATATGAGTTCTTATTCAAGTAAATGGGTGATCAGTCCCAGAAATGTGTACATCCCCACAATCACATTACAAAAAGCTGTTAATATGTTACAAAAAAAAAAAAAAAAAAAAGACCTCCACAACAGAGTGTGAAGTTCTACTGATTTTAAAGTATTTACTCCCTGCTTAAAGCAAATAAACCAAGCATTATAGAGACATAAAGAAGATTCTTAATCTTTTAGTGATAAAAGGAAATATGGATTTTATGTCTTGTGGTTTTTCAGTCATAATACATACAATGAAATTTTATTTATTGAACTTTGGCAGAATTAAGCTATGGGACCGTCATGTTTAGTTTTGAAAGCCAGCAAAAGGATAACAGTTCTGTTGACGAGATTCAAAGTTCCACTTTATTCAAAATGGAAAGTGTCTGCTGAACCTATTTATTTCAAATGAAAAAAGTCAAGCTTCGGCTAAAAAAAAAAAAAAGAGAGAATAGAAAAATAAGTTTATCAAGTCATTTATTTTTCCTTTGCTGCCTGCCAAAGTGGATAAAAAATTAATTTCTCAGCATTTTTGCCTTAAATTTTTGTATATTTAAATATGTATCAAAACCACACAGTTGAGAACATGATGTTAATAAGAAGTGGAAATAAAGTGCTCTGCAATTTCTTTCCAAGGGAGAAAGGTGTCAAGAGGCTTCAGGTAGCAAGAAATTATGTTTGCTGTAGTTTGAAGAATGGATAGGTCTTTGACATTACTCACAAATTCGTAGAGGCAGAAAAATCACAGCGGGGTGGTTAGAATATATTGAATGTAGAAAGTGGCAGAATATATAACTACAAATATAATTTGGGACTAGAGAATGAGGGGCATTGCATTCCCCAGCTAAGGAGTTTGATCTGAAATAGAGAGATAAGGATTTCCAATGTTTGTATCTAATGGAGTGACAAGACCATGGTGTTAATTTTAAGGACAGTGTTTTTGTTTCTTGATACATTTTTGTAAAACTACACAGTGCATGTTCCCATCAAAGTAAACCTGAAAAATTATGTGTAGCCTGCTAATGTTCCCCAAAACAACTTTCTGGTCTACCCTTTCCATAAGGCGTGGGGGCTGCTCAAAATCACAACTTGTTTTATGTTGTTTGTTTTGCTCTCCTTCTACTGTGGTTGTTTTGCTTTGTCTGTGGTGACTCCTCTCCCATCATAAATCTCATAAGCAGCTACTACCTTCGTCTGGTCTTAATCTGCATCTCCGTATCTTCAAAGTCTGCCTTCACTGGCACAAACATGAATGCTCTCTGTCTAACCTCACCTCTGTCCTCTAGTCTTTGGTTTTTGGAAGCTGCCCAGAGGATGTTCAGTATTGAAAACCTACAGATTTGTTTACAGTTACAGACCAAGAAAGTAATATAATGAATGAAATAAACTGGATGTGAGGAGTAGAAATGAGTGTAACTCATGTGAGTATCAGTTTTTAAATACTAGAACAGTGATTCTTAGCCCTATCTTCAGAACACTTTCAACAGAAGAGTTCTTAAAAAATACTGATGCCCAGGACCAAGTCAGCATCTTGGACATGAATTGTCTTTACTTTTTAATTTCTCCAGACAATTATAATCTACAAGTTAATTTTACTAAAAATGGATTTTCCATGTAAAAGAGCATCAGAAAAATATCTGGCGAGATTTTAAAAATTAATAGCAATTAGTCTGGAAGTTTCAAACATTCAAATAAATAACATAGAGGGCTATTTTTCTTTAACTTATCTACCTCACCCAGAATATTCCGGGTTGTGTTTATTGAGAAATATTGATATATCTTTACTAATGTCTGTCATTTCCATAATTGTTTTGAAATCTTTATATGTGTTGTTTTTTAAAAAAGTAATTTCTTACCCTGTCTCTACAAAACAATAGAAAATTAATTGAGTGTGGTGGTGTGTACCTGTAGTCTCAGCTGCTTGGAAGGCTGAGGCAGGAGGTTCACTTGAGCACAGGACTCTGAGGTTGCAGTGAGCTATGATCATGCCATTGTCCTCATGGTTGGGCAACAAAGCAAGACCCTGACCCTAAAAAACAAATAAACAGAAAAAATATCATCTTTTAATATCTTCTTTATAATTTCATCTTCTCTTATCTTTTAGTATACCAAATATACTTTTTGTAAATTTTTTTAGGGATTGCCCTTAAATTTGGAATATACCTTTAGAGCAATCCACATTCACTTTTAAATTACACTTCATGGATTGTACTAGTAACTTGTAATGCAGTATTTCTAATTTCTCCCTCCCATTTCTTATAACATTGTTGGCATTCATTTGACTTAACAATAAGTTATAAAAACCTGTGTTCTTTTACATCAATTAAGATTAAAACAATTTTACAAAACATTGTTTTACCTTTCTTTTCTTTTCTTTTTTGCAATTTTTGGCCAGGGTTCGGTTTGAACCCACCACCTCTGGCATAAGGAGCTGGGGCCCTGCTCCTTTGAGCCACAGGTGCCACCCTGTTTATCTTTCTTTATTTCTTCTTCAGTGTTCTTTCTCTCCTCTGGTAGATCAGTTTCTGATCTATATAATTTTTCCTTCTCTCTGAAGAACTTTCTGCACTTCTAGAAGGGGCAGTATATTGGTGACGAATTTCTTCAGTGTTAGTTTTATCTTACTCATTTTTCAAAGATAATTTTGCTGGATATAGTTTCTAGATTGGTCTGGGGGGTTGTTTTCTTGCCTATTTCAACACTAAATACTTCACTTTTCTCTGGATTACATGACTTTCTAAATAGAAATCCGATGTAGTTCTCATTGGAAAGTTTTTGTCTCTGGATTCTGTGAAGATATTTCTTTATCTGTGGTTTTATGTAGTTTGAATATAGTGTGCTGAAGGACAATCTTGGAAGTATTGCTCATGTTTGTTCTATAATATCCAAGCCTGTTTTTTGCGGTTGGTTTTTATCATTATGCTAGACAATTCATATTTTTTGTTCCTTTTGTCTTCCCTGGCTTTGTCACTGTTAAATCCATAGCCCATATGATAGACACTCTTTTTATAATTGTCCCCTATACCTTGGATGTTTTGTTATTTTTAAACTCCTTTTCTTTGACATATATCTAATCATGCTCAATTTTTATCAACATAACTTCAAATTAACTGCTTCCACTGGGTTCTTAAATGTGGACATTTAAGGCACTCTTCATTTCTGTTACAGTGTTTTGGACTTACAGCATTGCTTTGATTCTTAGATTTTCCATTTCTATATTTACATCACAATTTACTTTTTCTCTGAATGCCCTTAGTATATTAATTACAGTTATTTTCAAATTTCCACTGTGATAATTCCAATAACTGCCATGTCTGAATCTGATTCTTTTGGTTTCTTTCTCACTTCACATTGAGTATTTGTGCTGAATTTTATATTATCTCTAGTTTTTTAACTGATGTAATACAAAATGTGTGGGGTAATAGGAACTGAGGTGGATAAAAATTTGTTATGATGTTTTGTGTTTATCAAAAGCTAGAAGTTAAGGTAATTTTGTTTGGTAGGTGTCAAAGACTTTAATTTCTTTTGGTGTCATTGTTTTCTATCAACCTTTTTTTTTTTGCAGTTTTTGGCCGGGGCTGGGTTTGAACCCCCTATCTCCAGCATATGGGGCTGGCACCCTACACCTTTGAGCCACAGGTGCCGCACCCCCCCCTTTTTTTCAGTCTCTCCTTAGAATTGTTTTGCCATTACCCTTTTAAAGAGAGTCTGAATCTGCAAATGTTATTAAGTATTATTACTGTTATTATATGGAAACCCTGTTCATGCTTCTATGTGAGGAAGTATGTGCAGAAATTATTTTATAATCCTTTCATTAGATTTCCGTCTATTTGTGAACAAGGTCTATGAGCTGCAACCCATGGTGCTTCTCAGCTTTTCCTTTTTTATTTCTCTTGGTAAAATTGGATTGGAAGCTCAGATAGGCCTAAGGTTGAGTCACCTCTAGTGATCTTTTCCCGTGCTGGTAATGCCTTTGTTGTAGAGATGCTCTGAATTTATTTCAAAATAGTTACTTCTTCCCCTAAGCATAATTATAAATGTTACTTTCCCCATCTCTCTGACCCAACATGAGCAGTGAGCGTTTCTCTTCTCTTCTCTTCACCACTAAAATCCTAAAGGTCTCTAAATGGTGAAAGCCTCGGTCATGTACTTGCTCCCTAGAATAGGCCCTGAGGCGTTTTCGTCTTTTGTAGTAGCATATATTCAGACTCCAGAAATTTATTAAATGTACTTTCCACATGTTCCTGTCAGCTACTGCCTTCGGTGGTCTGTCTTCAGGAGAAATGTCTAGATGGCATCCTGTGTTTTCTCCTGTCTCTTAAGTGTTGGGAGTGGCAGCTATTCCTATAACCTAAAATGTCTGATTTCAAGGAAAGGTATTAATTATCAATATGTTCAACTTTTTTTTTCTGTTGTTGTTATGAGGGTTTAAGTGGTAATTTCCAAGTTTTTTCTGTGTTGGAGCAGGAACCTAAAGTCCTGAATAGTGTCTTTTGAAATACAGAAGTTGTTAATTTCAATAAAATTCAATTCATCTTTTTTCTTTTACTGTTTATTATATTTTTTAATCTAGAAAAATTTACCTGGTGCACAAATACTAAGATCATTTTCTGATGCTTTTTTTATTGTTTCATTTTTTACATCAAAATCAACCATCTATTTGTAGTCCCTTTTTGCGGGTGGTACTAGTAAGGTTCTTCATTGATTATTTTCATGTTGATATTCAGTTATCCCAATATTTCCAACTTTTTTTATCAAATATCCTTTTTCTGTTGAACTACGTTAGCACATTTGTCAAGAAACAATTGATCATATATTTGAATAGATTCCTCAACTTTCAATTTTGCTTTATTGATCTGTGTCTATCCTTGTACCAGTACCATACTGTCTCTAATAATGTAGCTTTATAATACATTGTGCAATTGGGGTGTTAAAATGCTTTGACTTTGTTGCTGCTTTTTAAAATTTTATTAACTATTCTCAGTTCCTTAAATTTCTTTATAAATAATAAGACAAGCTTGTCAATTTCAATGAAAATGTCTGCTGGAAATTTGATAGGAATTGCACATTATCCAGAGACAAATTTGAGAAGAAATGTCATCTTAATAATACTGATTCTTTCAATCCATAAATGTGATATCTCTCTTCAATTACTTAGATCTTTTAAAATTTCCTTCAGCACTATTTTAAACCTTTCTAATGCACAACTCTTATATTTCTTTTGCATTCATTATTCCTGAGTAATGCATTCTTTTTTTATTTAATTGTGAATTTAGCGCTTAAGCTTTTATTTCCAGATTTTGAACAGCTAGTATACAGGAACACAAGTAATTTTTGTGTATGAATTTTGTATCTGATTAAAAGTTTTTAAATGACTATGAGCTCTGAGTCAAACTGTGATGAGATTTGCAAATCATGCACATGGAGTAGCATTGTTGATTTCAAGTAATTACGATGCTGTAGAGAGAATAAGTGAGATAAATCTTTTATCTAATTTCGTTCATCAGTCTAGACGTATAAATTATGTTCCTTTCTGGAAATAACACTTGTAAGCTCAACAATGACAAATGAAGTGTGTCTACTAAAGCTTGAGTAGAGGGCTAAAGAACAAAGGTAGAATGCCTCAACCAGTTTCCAGCTGTGTAA
>CAUYQV010125198.1:0-38159 GCA_963574575.1 Galagoides demidoff
TGCTCCTCAATCTTCTCTCTTGGCTCTGCTCCAAACCATCAGCTAATTAGCTAAACTTCTGTCCTTTCAGCCTCCTTCTGGATGGGAGCTTCTGTAAAAAGCTGGCTGCAGTCCGCCATCTTGGCTCCGCCCCCCCCAAGAAGATTGATCAAACGTAATTTGTGAAACACAAAGAGAAATGAATAAAGAAAAATTAACAGAGTCCCATAAAGAAAGGAAAGAGATAGAGGGACAGAAAAACTATTTGAAGAAATAATAAGTGAAAACTACTCACATTTGATTTAAGGCATTAATCCACACATCCAAGATTCCCATGAATGCTATGTAGAATAAACTCAAAAAGATCGAAACCTACTTGCACCATATTCAAACTATAAAATGCCAAAGAAAAAGAGAGAATCTGGAAGGCTTCAAGAGGAAAACGACTCATCAAAAAATAGAAATACTTAATAAGATAAAAACTCTTCTTTTCATCAGATCAATACTTTACTTTTCATCAGAATCCATGAAGATTTGAAGGAATTTGGATGACATACATGCAGCCCTGGGTTATGAATGAGATAGTTTCTGTAAGTTCTTAAGCTGAATTTGTATATAATTGCAACAAGTACATTTACCTATTACCTGTAATAGCTTCCTTTCATGAGTGCAAGTTATACATAAATCAGATGTTCATATGTCTAGGACTGACTGTATTCAGTCAGGGCTAAAGGAAAACTAAATTTTCAACCAAGAATTCTATATTTAGCAATATTATCCTTCAAAAACAAAGAAAAACGATACCCCCGTATAACAAAACTGAGAAAATTTGTTGTTAACTGACATGGTCTATAAGAACTAAGAAAAAGAGACCTTTAAGCTGAAGTAGAAAGACATCATTATACAATAGTTCAAATTCATATTAAGAAACAAATAGCACAAGGAAAAGTAACTACATAAATAAATATGAATGAAATTATAAATGTATTTTTGTTTGCAACACTTTTCTGAATTTAAAAGACAATTGTGTGAAGTAATAATTATAAAATTATAATGATGGATTATAATTTATAAACATGTAATTTGCATGACAACAAGAGAATGAAGAAGAATGAGGGGACTAAACTGTATCAGATGAAAGTTTTCTAATTGAAAGTAAGTGAATATTAACTCAAGTAGATTGTTTTAAGATAAGATATTAATTGTGGTCTACAGGGAATCCAAAAAGGAAAAAACTCAAAAAAATCAAAAGGAATTAAATGCTATGTTAGAAAATATCTATCAGTCACAATTGAATAGAAAAGTGGCAGAACAAAAATACATAAGACATATATAAAATAAAAATCAAAAGTGCAAATACAAATTTGACCTTTCTAATAATTAAAATAAATGTAAATGGGTTAAACTCTCCAATGAAAGAGCAGAGATTAATAAAATGGATTCTTCTAATAAAAGAAAAGCATGATCCAATCACACAATATTTGTAGGAGACACACTTGAGATTTAAAGATACAAATTGGCTAGAAATAAAGGGATAAGGTATGGCTTACAAAGATTAACCAAAAAAGAATTCTGGTTGTGGTATCAATATAAAAAAAATAGATAATAAGACAAAATTACTAGAAATATAAAAAGATATTTTATAATGATGGGGCAAAATATGAGGAAAATATAGCAATTTAAATACATACATATATAATAACAGAGCTCTGAAATACCCAAAAGAAAAAAAATATGGAATTGAATAAATAGATAATTCAAAAATAATGGTTGGATACTTCAGTACTTTGCTTTTAAGAATGAATACAACTATGAATAAGATCAAGAAGCAAATGAGAGAATTAAACAACACATATAGAAGAAAACACCTATAGAACTCACAGATAGTACTAGAAGAGTTTTTCCAAAAATAGTACATTCTTTTCAAATGCATATGGAAAATATTCTCTAAAATAGACCATATGTTTGGCTATAAAATAATCTTCAGTTAATTTAAAACATTTAAAATAATGAAAAGTGTACTCCATGACAGCAAGAGTTAACTTAGAAAATTAATAAAAGAAAGAAATTTGAGGAACTCATAAACATGTGGAAATTAGTCAACAATTGTTTTGCTAATGATAGATCAAAAAGATATCAGAACAGGAATTATGGAATACCTTGATCTGAATAAAAACAAAGATCTATGGAATACAACACAATCAGTATTCACAGGAAAACAATAATAAACACATATATTTTAAAGAGAAGAAAGATCTGAAAATCAAAATACTAATTTTCAACTTAAAAAACTAGAAAAATTAAAGCAAACTAAGCATAAAGTCAGCAAAAGAAATAAAATAAGAATATAGTGGAAATACATAAAATTAAGAATATTTTTAAAACTATAAAGTTAAAAAATACTTACCTAGACTAACCAAAAAATAAAGAGAAGACTTAAATTACTAAAATCAAGAATAAAATAGAATGAAGAAACTATAGGCCTTAGATTAGGTTTCTCAGAAAAACATATAAATAAGTTAGATTAATCAAAATTTAAAATGTCTATGAGCTAAATGTGTCTACTAAGAGAATAGAAGACAATCCACATAATAGAGAAAATATTTGCAAATTAAATATCAAGGTACTAGAATTAAAAATACATAAAGAACTCTTACAACTCAATGTTAAAAAGTCAACCCAATTTTTAAACAATTAAGCAAATAATTTGAACAGGTGTATTTTCATAGGCGATACACAAATAGGTAAAAAGCACTTGAAAAGATATTCGACATAATTGGCTATTAGAGAAATGCAGATCAAACTACAATGAAGTACTACTTCATACCAACTAATATTGTTGAAATTAAAAATGACAGATAAAATAAAAATTGGTAATGACAAGGAGACATTCAGTGATGATGGCATGTAAAATATTACAGCTACTTCAGGAAGCATTTTAAAGGTTTTCTAAAAGATAAACACAGACCCAGAACTTTTACTCCTAAAATATATGTCCAGGAGTAATAAAGTCACAGACCCACATAAAATATTGTCCATAAGTTTTATAGCAATATATTCATAATAGCCAAAATGTGGAAATAATCTGAATGCCCTTCAATTGAGGAAGTGATGTTAAAAATGTAGTATATCTATACAATCAATTATCATTAGGGAATAAAAAGGAGTGAAGAACTACTATGTGCTACACATGAATGAACCTTGGAAACACTATGCTATGTGAACAAAGCCATAAATTGTTTGATTCTACTTATTAAAAATGTCTAGAATAGGCAAATCTATAGAAGCAGAAAGTCAGTGAGTGGTTGATTAAGGTTGAGTGGTGAGAATCAGCTTTTCCTATTTTCTGAAGTGAACACCTTTTTTTTCTAACTATGAACTTTTTCAAACAAAATCAATTTTTACTTTAAAATTTTAATATGTTTGAAAGTAATCTATATAGTGAAAACAGGTCTAAGCCTACCTGCTTAAGCACATTAAATATATGTATCAAATATGCATAAGTATGTAATCTTATTTTTTCATCAAATTAGGGGTCATCTAGAATACTCTTAAAGCAATCAAAAGGCCATTGGGCAGGTTGTGGTGTCTCACACAAGTAGTCCCAGCTATTTTTTTTCCCCTTTTTTTTTTGAGACACAGTCTCACTAGGTAACCCTCAGTAAAGTTCTGTGGCCTGACAGTTCACAGAAGCAACCTCAAACTCCTGGGCTAAGGAATTCTCTTGCCTCAGCCTCCCAAGTAGCTGAGACTACAGGCGCCCGCCATTAACACCTGCTATTTTTTGTTACAGTTGTCATCATTGTTTAGCTGTCCTGGGCCAGGTTTGAACCTGCCAGCCTTGGTGTATGTGGCTGGCACCATAACCACTGTGCTACAGGTACCCAGCCATAGTCCCAGCTATTTAAGAGGCAGAGGTGGGAGGATTGCTTGAGCCCAGGAGTTGAGGTTACTGTAAGCTGGGCTGATGCCATAGCACTCTAGCATGGGCAATAGTGAGACTTTATCTCAAAACAAAACAAAACAAAAAGCCCTTATGCCAAAAAGGCAGAGTTGCTGCCTGCAGGTTACTAGAGGTACATTCTTGATGCCACATGTAGAGTCTTGTCTCTTTCAGAAGCCATGGAGGGCACACAGCTGACTTCCTCATCTCCACTACCCCAGTGATTCTTTTTTTTATTGTAACAAACATAATGGAGAAACTGACACCAATCCCCTCCCTGTCTTGGCACAGGCACATGTCTGAGGGGGAAACTGACTAAGCATGGGGTTGGCTGTGGGGACAGCAACACCTCACCACCGGGTGTCCCAGAAAGTGCCTTTGCCTGAAGAGTCTGTCCTTATGGTTTCTTCCCTCCTTTCTGAAGAATGGAGATGGTCACTGCATCTCCCAGGCCCAGGGAGGCACACTGGGCCTCTCAGACCTGGCCCTGCCCTTCTCTAAGGAAGGGATATCTCAGGGCCAGCAACTCAAGGGCAGACTCACCCAGACTGTCATTGTCCTGTGTGCAAAAGGAGGAGCGTGCTTCTCACCCCTCCTGGTTTACTCCTCTGCACATCAACAAGACCCTTCTAGGCCTGAGATCTCAGGTAAAAATTGTTAGCCATGCTAGGGAGGCTAACACTCCTGCCTCATTCTTCTGCTATATTTACCAAAATACCCTTGCCAGTTCCAGAGTATGGCATTCTTGTTCCCACCACACGCCTCTGAGCAAACTATTAGTTCTATCTTGAATGCCTTTGCTCCACTTGGCACACTCTTCCTCCAAAGTCTTGCTTGATCAGTAATTCCTCTATGAAGATTCTCAACATTCTTTCTCCAAGTCACATCTCCCAGCTAAAAAGGATACCTCTCAAAACCTCCCTCAACTGAGACATGTGCTCAGATGAAACCCCAAAGCCTGACACCTGCCCAGCTCTGAATGCCCACTCCTTATTTTCATATACGGCCCAGGCACACACAATATGGTCACCGCCATGACCTGGGGTAGGCACTTGACCATGCCCCACCACCAGGTCTGGATCATGCAGGGGCAGACACCCAAGTCCCCTTTGTCCATGCTCCCTCTGAATCTCCCACCTGCAGACCCTTCAGGCATCAATGCACATGAGAGTACCACAAGGTCACCCTTAGGATGATGAGCCATGCAAGAGGCTCAGCCAGGCCAGGAAGAGGGTCTCTGTCCAGACGGAACCATGTACTGGCCCCAAGCAGAAAAATTTCTTGGCTCACCATCCCCTTATGCCATGGTCAAGAAAGGCACAACTAGAGCAAGGAAAGTGTGGGCACCCCAGAGGAACACAAGAGCCTCACCTGACCTGGCTCTGTAAGCCAAACTCAAAGAAAGATTACAGAACGTAGAGTCCATTTGAGGTCAGGCACTATGAGTCCCTGATCAGCATAAAGGAACTTTCAGACAAGCATCAAAAGGTTATTTGATGTCTTTGAGACTTGATCTTGTCTCTGTGAGATGACAACAGTGTCATGGTAGTCTCTGCATAGGTGGCCCAAGGGAGCATTCCAAGAATGAGAGAGGTGAGCAGCACCCTAAAGGAAGAGAAGGGGCTTGGGCCCACAAGCAGGTGACGAGCAGCATGTACGTGCAGGAGCCCACAGCTGCCTGGCAAGGTGTCCCAGATGCTCACAGGGCCAGATCAGAGGTGGAAACCTGCACAGTGGAAGGGAGGGGAAATGGGCCCACTCCAGACATCTGGACTCCTCTCCCTGTGGCCACCCAGAACCACCCCATTCTGTGACCACCAAGCAGGCACAAGCTGAATGACATAATGTGCAGTCATCCCTGTTGGAGGAAAACTAGACCCAAGGAAGGCTGGGATGACCCAGGAACCAGGCCACCATCACTGTGCCACCAAGTTTCTGCTCTCAGCCATCTTCCAGCCTGGTGCTGGGATACTCCTCAGAACATCAGAAATCTCTGTCTACTCCCAGACCATGCAGGACTCCTCAGCTGGTTTTATTTGATTTTTCTTCTCTTCACTGTCTTTCAATGCTGGTTATTCCCCCACATTCTAAAATGCCATTAACTCCATTTTTCATGCCAAATGGTTCTGCTTGGAATAATAAGGCTCTTTAAGTCCCCGCTGGGGACATGAAGGCTATGAGAATTGATTTCATTAAAAGCTTCATTCAACTGAGCTTAAATGAAACTGAACTGACAACTAATCCAGCTAATTCTAGTTCAATCTAGTTTTGTGGAAATACCACTTGTACTTTTCTGACTCAGGCAGTGGATTTAAACAGACTGCAAGTTGAGCTGGTGACAATGGCGTCTCTGCAGGGTCTTGGAGACAAGCAAAAAGGTGAGCCTGGGAGCCTGTGCTGACACAGAAGCCCTTGTGATGTTCACAGCACCCTGCGGGACAGACGGTGACTATGTTCACACATTCCTCAGCCATTTGTGGTGACAACACTTTGTATCTGTTCTCTTAGCAGCATTACAAATTGCATAACACAACAACATCTTGTTGTTTACTGTAGTCACCATGGTGGGCAATAGATCTCTTGAACTCCCTCCTCCCTAACTGAAATTTTGTGTCTTTTGGCCAGAATCTCCCCTGTCCCCCAACAGCTACCATTCTACTCCCTACTTCCACGAGTTTGTCTGTCTTAGATTCTGCATGTAAGTGACAACATGCACCATTGGTCTTTCTGTGCCTGGCTTATTTTACTTACCATAATGCCCCCCAGGTTAATACATGTTGTCACAAATGACAGTATTTCTATCTTCTTGAAGGCTGAATAGTATTTAATTGTGTGTTTATAGCACTTTTTTTTTTGTTTTGCAGTTTTTGGCCAGGGCTGGGTTTGAACCTGCCACATCCAGCATATGGGGCTAGCACCCCACTTCTTTGAGCCACAGGTGCTGTTCCTAGCATATTTTCTTTATCCATTCATCCATTGATGGACACTAGGTTGACTATCTCAGCTGTTGTGAATAGTGCACAGTAAACTAGGGAGGCCAGACATCTCTTTCACATATTGATTTCATTTTCTTTTTCTTTTTTTCTTTTTTTTTTTTTTTTTTTGCAGTTTTGGCCAGGGCCAGGCTTGAACCCAGCACCCCTGGTATATGGGGCTGGCGCCCTACTCCTTGAGCCACAGGCACCACCCTGATTTCATTTTCTAACATATATATCCAGGAATGGGATTGTGGATCACATGCTAATTCTATGCTTAAATTTTTCAATCTCTTCCTTTTCAACATTAATCATTTTTAAGTTGAATATCCAAAATGTTTATTTACATGCCCACATATTTACATGTGTCCTAGTTGATTTACCTAGGAAGTATTCCCAATTTATCAGTCAACCACTTAGGACTCAAGTGTACATGGTGCTTCTCACTCAGCTCCTGGCCTCTACCAGGTTACTCCCATACCTCTCCTTATATGCGTCTTTGTCCATTCAGCAGACAAATACCAGATGTCCGCTATGTGCCAGGCATTATGTCAGCCACCATGTCCAGTGTCCAACCAAGCAGATGTGTTTCATGTACTCAGGAAGGTACAAGATTTGATAGAGCATAGGCACCAAGCAAGGCTCGAAATAAAAATGCAGCTATTGAAGAGAGTGAACTCCTTCCCCTTTCTGTGCAAAATCAGTTGAAAATTAAGAAAAGGAATTAAAAATAAGGAAAAAGTCCTCAAGGGGATTTATTTGGATCATGACACTACTAAAAAAAATGAAGAAATCATTAGCAAACCAAAATTTTTTAAGATTTCTAGAAAATGAGAGGATCGCACTATAAAGAAATAAGAAGGAAGAAGGACTTAACCTAAACTTTGCCCAGGAAAGAAGTGATGCCAAACCCTATGGATTTTCTGAGATGAGTTTGTGAGTCAAAGAGGAACAGGATCAAGGACAATGCTGGGGTAAGACTTCCCACTGACCCACATGGGACTTCTTCCCTTTCCAGGGCACATGGGAGGACACAAATCTTCCTGGCTGTGCTGAAGGTGGGGAGGACTTCACCTGGAGATGGCTTCAAGAAGTATCACACTCAAAAAAAAAAATCACAAACAAAAACACTTTATTATAGATAATAAAATCATCATAAATATAAGTTCATATTTTCAAAAACTTCTCTTTTAAAACTATAGGATAATGACAAATAATCCACCAACGTCTTTCCTGCCTAAAATAAATAAGAGCTGGGGAGTCTGAGAGTGGCAGAAAAATTGAATTGGATTAATGATAACTTTTCAAGGTAAATGAGTTTTCTGTTTCTGTTTCTGGACATGGGGGAAAACACTGAGGGATTGTGAAATGAGAAGTTAAACATATATATTTCAGGGAAAGTTTATGACTACTAGAAACTCCAATGTGTGAAGAATTCTATTCTTTATGGGATATAATATGGTAGATTTTTTTTTTCCACTTCATTCCACATGTGCCAAAAACTTAAAAATCTTCATTAGAAAGGAGTGTGAAGGAGGATGAGCAATGAAGCAAATTTAGAAGCCAAAATTAATGCCAGGTTACTCTCAAACCCCTTGCCTGCCTAACATCTTTTCTGAAGCAATCATACTCCCTGTGGGAGCATATGCATGGGGTGTGTGTCTTTTTCTCTCTGTGTACTTTATTTGAAAACCTGTCTGGAAGGGATGTTGGAATATCAATGAGGAAGGAGCTGCCAAGTTTGGTGATTCATTTCTGTGTAGCCTGAGGCCCTTTTTATCCCAAGGGGCCCACACAAGACTCATCCTCTGGCTGTTACTTCCTGACTATGCAGCTCGGCCTCCAGGAGATAGACAAGGAGGATTTGGTGAAATCTCATGGAAACGTAAGGGTGTAAGGAGTGAGGAGGGCAGTCTTCCTCCCACTTGCAAATACCAGCCCCCACCACTAAAAAATTGTATTCTGGTAAAGCAATTCAGGTAATATAGGGTTTGTGAAAGCTCTCATAATCCTAAAACTTTCTGTAGCCAAATAAATACTAAAAGACAATGGCAAGGCAGCTTGCAGCCCTGCACCCAGAAAACGGAGAGAACTATTAGCCCACAGATTAAAGAGAAGCCTTCCTCGGCTGCTCTAAAGGGAGGGGAAGATTCTCCCATCTGCCTCTCAGGAGAAACAACCCACTGGCTGCCATCTGCTGGCTACGCTGGTGCGACCTTAGAACCATCAGCAGGAAGAGGGAGAAGACATGATGGCAGATGGAAGCTCTGTCCCCCAGAATCATGTTTTCCAAACAGAAATGACACCCGATTCTGAGCCAAGAGTGTCTCTCCCGAACCTGAATTCTTAGCCACAAGATGAACTATGGCATCATCTCTGAGCTGACACTCCAGGCCCTGGGTCCTAATTCGAGTTCTAATAAGAAATCACTGTGAAACAAGGCAAGGTGGGAAGAGCAGGAGAGATGGGCTCTGATTCTCAGGTCCTGGGGAAGGTGGGGGTCTTCCACCTCCCAAGTCTCAGAGTGAGCAGGTGGGACTGGACGGGCTGAGGGCCCATGGAGTGGTTCTCATCGATGTCTATGATGTGAGATCTAGAGAGTCAGGTGTGGACTGAGAAGCAGCTGGGCACCAGGGTGCTGGGCATTGTCTGTGTGTCCCGCAGGATCCACTCTGACCCATCTCTGATCTTATCCCCTAGGAAGGACAGACCCCAGGGTGTCTCCAATAATTCACCTTTAGTGTCCATGCCTAGGTGCCATTTCCTCCCCTAGATGACTTGCATCCAACCAAGAGAAGATGACAGAGGTGGTGTGGTTTCCCTCCCGTGGTTCCACTACGTAGTAAGATTCCATCTTAGCAGAAGAGGGCTAGAGTCCTTCCTTGATGGCTCTGGCAAAGCAAGCAGCTGCAGTGGGTGGGGAGCCTCTGAGAGCCTCATCGCAGGGAACTCCAGGAGCTGGGAGTGGACACTGACCAATATCAGGCAAGAAAACAGGGATCTCAGCCCTGCAGTTGCAGAGCATAACCCAGTCAGCAGCCCCAGAAAGTGTTTCCCAGTGGGGACACTGAGGAGAGCCCCACCTTGGACTGCAGTCTGGTGAGCCCATAAAACAAAGGCTAACCTGTGCCTGGGCTTGTGACTTACCAAGATTGTGACATAAATGTTTTCTGGCTTAACAGATGCTGTTTTAAGTTGCTAACATTGTGTTAATTTATTATGCAACAAAAAGTTGTCATACATCTGTCTTTCTCTCCAGCTTCGTGGTGGGCTCAGCCAAGGGGAGGCCCTGGGAGAGCAGAGGGGGGCAGGTGGGCAAGGCTGGGGAGCTCATTCTCTTGACTCCCTGCCCTGCACATAAGCAACCTTCTCCACAAGGCTGCCCACCCTGGAACCAGGAGGCCTGTCCCCCCGACTGCTGTCAGGATCACCTGGCCATTCCTGATGCCTTCCTACATGCAAGCTGCATTACTGTCAATAGGCCCTTTAGTCACCCTTCCCTGAATACCCAGCTAGACCAGCCACTTGCTTCCTGATGGAGCCTATTGACACAAGGAGCCTCCAAAGAGATGTTGCATGAGTTCCTATCTCGCCTCCAGCAAATGAAATGAGGAAAAGTGAAGCTGCAGCACCCATGGCCAGCAGCCTTTGTGCCCATAGACTTGGGGTAAGAAACTACTTTTATGGATAGCTCCGAAAGAATTCTCTTAGGATTTGAAAGGTATAGGCATAGGTCTTCCTTTAATGGAGGCTAGATTTGGCTAGATTTCTCTTGGTTGGTTTTTCTTAAGTATACAGTTACAAACACCTGATGTGGAGGCTGGGTCTCGCACAGCCCACAGTAACATCTCACACACGCGCTCAGAGGTTTTAGGCCACATGTCTACCTGTGATGGCAAGCCACTTATCATAGTCATTCTGAATCCAAGAAAAGTTGTAAAAGCCACAACATGCAATCTTTCCTCCATTTTACTCCTCCCCTTCCTTGCTGTATCCCCAAAGAATGAGACTTAATGGCATTTAGTGTCATTTTGGGGGATGAGTTCACCAATGGTTTGGCATGAGCATTAGGCCTGATTGCAAGAAAGTGCATGGCTCAGCTTTCCAGGAAGCAGGTGTGCTGACACATGGCCTCCAGAGGGTCTGGGCCCAGGAATTTAGGGACTGTATGTTTTCTGAGAACACTGGGAGGAAGGATTTGGTATAGGGCTCCCCAAGGGACTGATACTGTGGCTTGAGGTAGGGGATAGGTTAGTCTAGGTAATGTGCTACAGACCAATCCACTGAATAGGAAATTCATTTCATTTATTGACTCTGCCAGTGTTCTATAAGTCTTTGTTCATTTCACTATCAAGAAAGTTAATGGGCACTCACATTAGGTGAGTTGGTAAAATCCAAGTGTGTGGGTGCCAGGGCCCAGAATGTGAGGCCATGGACACTTTCACCTTAAACTCAATTTTCACATCTCTGTCCCATTCTTTGGCCCTAAAGTTACCCTCTCTGCCTCACAGTTCTCTCTCAGTTTTCCCTTTTTCTGTCCTTTATCTGCTTCCTTCCCCATTCAACCCTCAGTAGGATCCATTGTTTTCTGAGCAGTGTAGTATAGACTGCTATAGGCATCTTGATACCTGGTGGGTCTCTTTCTTATAGCCCTACTTTGGAAAAAGATGTAATGCAGCTCTCTGTGCTAATATCCACACCAAAGTCTCAGGATAATTAAAACAGAGCCTCTTTGTTGCATTCCAAATAATTCTTGGAAAGGATTATTTGATCTATGATCTTGCTAATATCATGAGTGAGAAGCAGGTGTATAAACTGGAGTAGTCATCAGATAAAAATTATGTTTCAATTAAAAAAAACACTGTATAATTCATTATCTTGTTAAAACATTTATCAGAAAGGGTGCTTTGAGCTCCAATGAATAGAAACATGATTCATATAGGATTGAGCAAAAGGGGTTTTATTGATTCACAGGACGGGAAGTGCATGGGACGTTGGAATTCATGCACAGCTTGTTGAGGGGACTTTCTTCACTCTGCTCATCTCAGTATGAATTTTTCTCCCTGTGGTTTTAGATGGTTGGAGCAATAGCCATTATCCCAAGCTTTCTAATCTATCCAAAGAGTTTATCTTAACAATAAGGGGCCTCCCATTCTTACATCACTGACAAACATCTTCTTCCTTTCATAGCATCAAATTTGCTCAAATGTTTTCACTTCTATATTAATACAGCAAGACAAGTAGAATTGCCATGATTGCTGTAGACAGACCAGCACTCAGTTCTGGAGGTGGGGGTCAATGTCTTAAACCATGTTATTGCTACACAGTGGAGGAGGCTAAAACAGCTTTGAGGAGTCAAACACAGTGTCCCTTATGAATATTCCCCGGAGATGCCCCATAGTCTACAAGCTAAAGTTCAAGTGGTTAACACACCATTCAAGGCCATTCATGACATGGCCTCCTTCTGAGCCCTTTGACTTTGTGTCCCTTACTGATATTCCTTCCTCTTGCTTCTCCCATACAGATTGCCTCCATTGTGCCCTTACTAATCTACTACTAGAGCAACTGTGTCGTACACTGAACAACACGAGTTCCCTCTGCCTCCTATAGCCTCATGCCCTTTCCATCTTTGATGCCTAATTTACTCTTTATTGATGGCTTTGTTGAACTGATTATAGAGAATTAGATGGTTAAACACATGAGTATCACACACAAGAAGATGATAAGATGATCATACATGTTTGAAAAAATCAGTGTCTCTTTTTCTTTTATGTTTAACTTGAGGCCTAGATTTTATTTTTTATTCTATTTTTACTTTTTAATAAAATTATTACTTCAGAATATTTTTAGGTTCACAGAAAATTTGAGAAGATAGTACAGAGAGATTTCTACCACACCTGGCTTCCCCTATTCCTAATATCCTGTGTCAGCGTGATGCACTTGTCACAATTAATGAACTACGATTAATACATAATCACTAGCTAACATGTATGCTCTATTATATTACCTGACCTCAAATTATACTACAAGGCTATGTTAACCAAACAGTGTGGTACTGGTGTAAAAGAGATACATAGATCAATGGAAACATATAAAGAACCCAGAAATAAAGCCACATATCTGCAGCCAATTGATCTTTGGCAAAGTTGAAAAATAGGACAACCTTATTGGAAGGAATGAAACAGGAACCTTCTCTGTCATAATATTCAAAAATTAACTCAAAATGGCTCAAGGACTTAAATATAAGGCATGAAACTACAAAAATATAAGAAGGCTGGGCATGGTGGCACAAGCCTATAAACCCAGCATTTTGAGTAGCCAAGGTGGGGGGCTTGAGGCCTGGACTTCAAGGTCAGCCTGGACAACATAATGAGAACTCATCTCTTAAAAAAATGTAGCCAGACATAGTGGTACACACTGTTTGTCCTAGCTACTCAAGAGGCAAAAGTAGAGGATCACTTGATCACATGTGTCCAAGGTTACAATGAACTATGATCACACCACTACAGTCCAGACTGGACATCACAGTGAGACCCCATTCTTTAAAAAAAAAAAATACTAGAAGAAATCCCAAGGAACACTCTTCTGGAGATTTGTCTAAGCAAAGAATTTATGACTAAGGTCTCAAAAGCACAAGCACTAGGCATAAAAATAGACAAATGGGACTTAATTAAACTAAATAGTTTCTACATAGCAAAATAAATAATCAATAGAGTGAACAGACAACCTAAGTAATGAGAGAAAATAGTTACAAACTATTGCATCCAACAGGAGACCAATATCCAGAATTTACCAGGAACTCAACTCAATAACAAGAACAACAAACCAAATAACCCTATTCAAAAGTGGGCAAAGGATATGCATAGACGTTTTTCAAAAAAGACATACAAATGGTCAATAAGCATAAGAAAAGATATTCAGCATCACTAATCATCAGAGAAGTGCAAATTAAAGTCACAGTGGATGTCATCATGTACCAGTCAGAATGGCTATTATTAAAAAGTTAAAAAATAACAGATGTTGCAGAGGATAGAGAGAAAAGAGAATGTTTAAACATGGTTGACCGGAAAACAATATGGAGATTTGTTCTTAAAGAACTAAAAATAGAACTTCCTTTCCATCCAGCAATTCAACTATTTGATATATACCTGAAGGAAAAGAAATCATTATACACATGTCAAAAAAATGCCTGCACTCATATACCTGCAGTACTGTTCACAATAGCAAAGGTAAGGAATCAACCTAAGTGTCCTTTGATGGATGATTGGATAAAGAAAATGCAGTGTATATATACCATGGAACACTAGTCAGCCAAAAATGAAGGAAAGCCTACCCTTTGCAGCAACATGGATGGAACTGGAGGCTATAATCTTGAGTAAAACAACTCAGAAAGCCAAATATCAAGTTCTCACTTATGATGGGAGCTACATAATGTGTACACATGATTATAGAGTATGGAATAATACTCATTGGAGGCTTAGAAGGGTAGGAAGAAGAGGGTGGTCAGAGTTGAGAAGTTACTTAACATACACTATTTGGGCACTGGTTATACTAAAAGCCCAGATGTCACCGCTACCCAATACATCCACGTAACAAAACCACATTTGCCCCTTAAATTTATACACTTGAGAAACTCCTTAGTTTTTGCCTAGTAATTTTCTGTTTTTTAAATCTGCTTCATGATGCTATATCATATTTAGTCATCAGGTTTCCTTGAACTCTGGGCTTTGGCTGTGAAGGGTTCTTAGTTTCTCCGGTTTTTGATGACCTTGACTACTTTGAGAAGTACTGGTCAGATATTTCATAGCACTGTCCCTCAACTGAGATTCGTCTGATTTTTTTTTTCTCATGTTTATCCTAGATTTCTGGGGTTTTATGAGGAACATCACAGAGGGAAAGTGCCATTTCCATTACATCATATCAAAGGCATGTGCTAACAGTGTGACCTTTCAGTGCTGGTGGTACTTTGATAACTTTGCAGAGGTGGTGTTAGGCTTCTCCACAGCAAATGTATTCTTCTCTTCTCTGTTCCACACTGTACCTTTCGGAAGAAATTCAGTATGTGCAAGGCACTCACAATGGTAGGATTTACAGTCCACATCCTTGAGGACAGAGTATCTGCACAAATTATTTCAAATTCTATTGCATGGAATATTTTTAATTTCCCCTCATTAATTTATTTATTCAATTTGTAATTTATTGCTACAAACTGAATTGTGTCCTCCTCCTCCAAATTCATATATTGAAGCCCCAGTCCCCAAAGTGACTTTATTTAGAGATAAGGCCTTTGGGGAGCAATTAGTTTTAGATCAGATCAAGAGAGTGGGGCTATTGTTATGGGATTAGTGCCCTAATAAGAAGAGGCACTTCAACACGCTGTCCCTCTCAGTCTCCCTTGACCTCACTCCACCATATGAGGTTACAGCAAAAGGCAGCCATCAGCGATCCAGGAAGAAAGCCCTCAGTAGAACTCTACCATGCTGGCACCTTAATCTTGAACTTCCCAGCTTCCATAACTATAAGAAATAAATTTGTCTTATCTAAGCCACCCAGCCTATGGTTTTTTTGTTTGTTTGTTTTGTTTGTTTTTCTGTTATGGCAACCTGAGCTGACATGATGCTAATAAGAGATGATGGACATTTATTTTATACTCTAAATTAAAATCCGATACTATTTTATTTTATTACTCATATTGCCCCAGCTTAAGCCATTGGATGCCTTTTTAGTTTGTTCTTTTGTCCCAGTGACATACCCTCATCATAGCATATGTACAATGTCTGACAATCAAGTTCTCAGATTCATCCTAGAAAAAGTGCTAGATACCTCATTGCTGAATATCACCATGGTCACCTTCAAAGTCCTGCCCTTGAGAAGCTGTGCAACCGTGCCAGGACTTAGCCCACCCTTCAGAGCAATTTTGGAACTCTTTTTCAGAGCTGTTGTTGTATTACCTTTGATGTCCTGAATGTCATAAAAATGGTTTATTTCAATATTTCCTTCATCCTCAGGTAAAGAAAAAGATAAGATGAGTAAGGGGAGTGTTCCAATACAGTTGTTTACTGGCTAAAAATTTCCTCATAGTGCCGTGTGAGCTGGTGCATTGTGATAGTGCAACAGCCACAGCTTTCTCATGCCAAGATTAGTAAGATTTTCCTAACTATGGATCAATGTTTTCTTAGTCTGTTATGCTTCTCACAGTCAGCCATGATTTTAACACATGATTTGATAAACTATATCAATTTTATCATCATTAATGGCTTCCCTGACCTTTCTTCCTCAGTGACGCTTTCTCTCCCCTCAAGAAAACTTTTAATCCATTTGTACATGCCATTTTCTTCACAGCGTTATCCCCATAAACTTAGACTAATATGTCCCCAATTTTACTTCACTCTTGCAAAGTTAAACAAAAAATTTGATGTTTGTTTATTGCTCTAATTCAAGCTCCGACATTCTTTTGACAGCACACAAAATCCTGCAACAGCAATATTGAACACCGCTCAGCAAGACACCATCACGTGTCAACATGAACACAGCTGTGAGACACTGATGTACCAAGGTTGCAAATCTTTACATCACCATGTTTGTATAGTGCTGCCAATGTAAGCACACAGTGGCAAGTTCACAAATCTATTTGTCAGTATGTTTGTTGTGTGCCTGTGCACACACACTTCCTTACTTTGGGGCACCACAGTGTGCTCTGAATTCATTTTGAATATTCTTGCCCCAATCCTAGAATCAAACATTTCTACAAGATTTTTGTAGGGACACAAATTTTTAAGTCAATTGTGTACATAGCCAGGAGCTATTTATCTTTGTAACAAACTGCTAATCTACCTTCTAAAGTAGCTATACCATCTTGCATTGCCATCACCAGTGAGTGAGAATTTCCATTGCTCTGCAAACCTATCAGCTATTGGTATTGTCAGTTTTTTAGATTTAGTCATTTTAATAGGTAGATAGTGGTAATCTGATGAGTAATGTGAAGTATAATTTCATATGCTTATTTTTTATTTTTTTCTTCTTTTTGAGCTTTATATTCATGTCTGATGTAAAAATTTAATTGGGTTTTTAGTTTTATTAAATTATTTGTTGAGTTTTATAATAATATACTACAACATATATGCACACATACATTTATCAGATAAAGGTTTTGCTAGTGTTGTATCTATCTGTGATTTGTCTTTTCATTCTCTGATCTTTCTGAAAGCCCAAGTTTTAAACTTTTTCATTATTGGCATTATATCTGAAAACTAATCACCAAATGCAAAGTCATCTAGATTTTCTACTGTGTTTTCTTCAAGAATTTTTGTAATTTTGATCCATTTTGAATTGATGTTTATGTAGAGTATAAGATCTGTGATTACCTGTATCTTTTTCTTTTTTTTTTAAGTTGACATTCCATTGTTTCAGCACATTATTTATAACTATCCTTTCTTTATCTAATTGACTTTGTACCCTTGTCAATAATCAATTGAGTATATTTGTAGGGTTATTCTGGGCTCTCTATTCCGTTCCACTCATGTGTGTCTCTCATTTTACTAATACTACACTGTCTTAAATACCCCACATTTATAGTAAGTTTTGAAATAAGACAGTAAGTCTTTGACATTTGCTGTTTTCCAGTAGATTGTTAGCTACACTAGGCCTTCTTTCCATTCCAATTTTAAAATCTATTTGTTCACATCTGTAAAATACCTTTCTAGAAGTTTGATTGAAATTGTGTTGAATTTATAGGTCAAATTGAGAATAACTGACATTCAAACAATATTTTATGTTCTTCTTTAATTTCTCTTATCAGTGTTTTATATTTTTCCACCTATAGATCTCATACATATTTTATTAGATATACAGGGACATAAAGTTTCTGTGCAATTTAAAGTAATTTAACACAGTAAATTGCACATGAATTTTATGGATGCCTGGTATAATTATTTTTGGTGCTACTGTAAATATTACCTTTTTAATTTGAAACTCGAATTTTTATTGCTAAAATATTAGGGAAGTAAATGACTTTTGTATACTGACCTTCTGTCTTACAATTTCACTATGTTTGCTTTTAATTCCGTGATGCTCTTTCAAAACTCCCTGGTATTTTGTTCATGGACAATCATACACAGTCTATGAATAGTTTCATTTTTTCTATTTTGTTCTATTCAAGTTTCTTTTGTTGTTGTCATTATTGGTTTTGTTGTTGTCTCATTCCATTGGCTAAGACTTCTAGTAAAATGCCCAATTCCAGACCTGGTAACTTCAAAGCCTTGCTCTTAACCCTGGGCTATGGAGACAAAAGCAGACATTTGTGTGCAACTACAGAATGATCATACCTCAGGGTAAGAATCCTTGGAATTGGGGGCACGTTGGCCAAAAGAGGAAGAGAAATTGGAGAAGCAATTATATAACCCAATGTGAAAGGCTAAAATATCATCATCCCAAGGAGTTTGGGATTTTTCCTGGAGGAAGGGAAAGAAAGGGTGGAGTGCCTCAAACATGCAGTGATGCCTACTTATTCATTAGAACAAAGTAAAAAGGCAATACTAAAGACAGATTTGATCAAAGTGGGGGCTTATTCATCTCCATCTTCAAGGCTTGTTTCAAAGCCTGACTCCTAGAAGATACTCTGTAAACATTTACTAAATAGATTTTTTGTTCACAGAATTAGATAAGATCATATCACCCAAAGATCAAGAAAACATCACTTCCCCATATGTCTAAGGATCCGTCCTTGGCTGACATTGCTAAAGTAGCATGTTCAGAGTTCTTGGTACAGTGTCACCAGCCAGTTTTTTTTTGTCTCACCACCTTGTGGACACCTCAGATAAAAACTATTTGTCTCTTATCTGCAGTTGGAGACAAAAATTGAATCAATCCCAGAAAGTCCAGCACCATAACTTTTGCCACTTCTCTGGTATTGATGAATGATTTGAAGAGCTGGCAATTACAAATTCTCAGCAGTTGCTGACTAAGCCTAACCAATGCACTCAATTAGATTAACTGCCAGCTGGCTGGTTACTGAAAAATCAATTCATCAGTTCAGGGTGGGAGTCTTTCTCAAAGCTCAGACAACCTCACTGCTAGAGAACTAGGAGAGTAAACACCTGAGAACTGGACAATAGTGGTGACTGTGGGGACTGAGGGCTTAATAAACATGGCTGGATTAATGGCTGCAGGAGGACATAGGACACAAACTAAATTACCCTTGTATTCTCCATCTTTCTGTCTCACTGCCTTCTAGGCTGGAATTTTGGATAGAAGGACACTATCAATAGGGTTCTTCTGTTCCAGTCAGATCCATGCTCCAAATAGCCAGGCCTCTGCCCTCCACACCTCACACCCCTCATGCTCCCTAACAACCTTTGCTCAAGTTCTTCCTGCTTCCTAAATGCCTAAATTCTTCCACTACTAATGTTAAACAGAACAATAGAAAACAGTCACAACAAAGAATCTTAGTACCAAACTTGATTCAGATGTTTAATACATATGTTCTTCTCCCTCCATAATTGCTGCCCTATTTATCCTTATTCTAGTGGCTTTTAATTTTTGTCCCCTGTATCACACAATTTAGCATTTATTGCATTAGATGTAGCACTTTTATATCCCAAAATTTATTTCGTGTGTACAGCTTATCTGTTTGTCTAGGCCAGGGATGTCCAACCTGTAGCCCATGGGCTGCATGCTGATTTTATGAGGACTTATTGGCTGATCTGTGGTGCCAGATATCATAAAAACTATGCGTGGACCTTTTTAAATCTAATCATTAGTGCCTGTGTATTTACTGTGTTGCCCCAGACAACATTTCTTCTAATGTGTGGCAGAGAAAGAAAAAGGTTGGACACACCTGTAAAGTATACTTCTCTGGTGCACCTGTAATTTGTAGCAAGCACAGACCAATGCCCTCAGTATGGACAGAACATGGCCAAGTGCATGGTTCTGGGGCCTCCTGACTCATTAACATGCCCCTTCTTCACTCCCATTATGATTTTAGTATTTCAATCTTCAGAACAGTTTGATCGATTTTCTAGCAATCTAACGTATTAACTAATTACTTAATAATTATTACATACTGGTTCAAAAACAGAGTCTAAAATCAGAATTTGTAGTCGAGTACAGAATTCTATGTTTCTAATTCAGAGTTCTGTAATTTCAAAAATGGCAGCACCCCCACTGACCTCACTCCCTATCCCACTAGGAATTTCATTTCACACCTTGTGGCACATTGCATCTCCAAAAATGATTGCATCAGTTTTCCAGGCCCCACTTGCTGTCCCAGAACCTAGCCAGTTGGGGACTTCTTTCTTTCTTTTTGACGCAGGAAAGCCAGTGACTACCTGCTATTTCCATGGCTGAGTAAGCAAACACAATGCAGTTGCCCTGGCCTGAAACACAGTCATCTTGTTCTGAGGAAACTCAGGCCATGTACAAGGCCACATGCAGGGATTCCAGAATAAGGCCAGGGCTGAGTTTCCCTGGGACAGGAGCATCATGTCCGATACATGGGTGGATGAATATTCAGGTTGCCCACTGTAAGGTCACCCTCAGGCTGTGAGGCTCAGTCACCGAGCCCAGATGTCATGGAGCAGTCCTCGTTGGGCCTCTAATAAATTCCTGAACCACAATTGACTATTTTATGCCACTAACTTAGGGACCTAACTTGTTGCACAGCAATGAGTGACAGAATAGCAATGACTATTTCCGTTGGTGGACAGGCTGCCAGACGCTTGTGAATGTAACAAACATCAACAAAGCGATGATTGATTTGAGCTGGTAGGATCTAAGAGGATTTCGGGGGGGGGGGGCAGGGACTAGGGAGGGTGCTGACGGATAGGCAGGGCCTTGCTAGAAGCTCACCGGCCGGTGCCCCCTGGGAACCTTCAGGAAAAGCATGAAAAGTGTGGCCGGCCTGGTGACTCAGACCCCGGGAGTCCTGCTTGGAGAGCACTGTCTCTGCCTTAGCTCGCAGGTGAGCTTCAGTCTGTATCCCCTAATTGTTTAATTTCATCGTTATCCCACTCTTTATGGAGATATAAAACCCCGGCTGGAGGCGCACTTAGGTCTCCTTTGGTTCAGGGGCACATTATAGTGACGCCAGACTCAATATTTAGGACTCAGAGGAAGGGAAAAGAAGCACTTAGCAATTTCAGGAAAGGAGTCAGCATAGGCTATATGAACCCCAAGACCAAGGGACCTTCCGGGGAAAAAAACAGGCAGAAAGCAGGCAGAACAGACTCCAGTGGGAGCAAAGAACCTGTGGGCCCGCCAAAAAGAAAGGCCTGAATGAAGCTTTCTTCCTCCAGACCAGAGCCACGTGGCAAACGCCCAGTGCGTGCTCTGGGCTCAGCAGCCGGTCAGTGTGTCTGGGGAGGACTGCCCACTGCACCTGCCCTGGGCCTCTTCGGCTCCTCCCTGTGTCTGCGCTGGCCGCCCCAGTCTCACAGCCACCAGGGGCTGGAGGCAGAGAGTGCCTGGGTTGCCGCAGTGTGGCCTGGTCTTTTAAGCCACCTTGATTTTGTGTTTCAGTAAACTCACAGGCACCTCGTACTCGTGCTTTTTGGGGGGAGGGAGGGTACCAGGAATGGAATTGTTTTCTTAGTTGCTTGTTTAGATTGTTCGCTGGTAGTAAGTAGAACTTCTCTGCCCGTGTTTATTGCTTGGAGTGTGAGAGTGTGCTTGTGTGTTTCTAGGGGTGGTCATATATAAGACTGTATAATCTATAAGTAGAGATAGTTTTGCTTCTTTGATTCTAAACTTGATGCCATTTCTTATTTTTTCTCCCTTTTCTGATTGCCCTGGATAGACCCCTACCAGCACGATGGAATAGAAACTGTAAGAGGGCATCTTGCCCTGTCTCTTTCCTAGATTTGCGTTTTCCCTGGCGGCCTTTTCCTCAGCTGAGGAAGCTCCTTTCTAATTCTTGTGTTGTTTGAGCTGTTTGCTGTTGTTGATCTCAAACGGTATTTGATTTTGTCAAATGCTTCTTATGTGTCTGTTGGGATGAACACGTGGACTATATTCATTCTATTAATAAAATTTCTTTCACTAATTGTAGAATAGTCCAAATGTTATACCAAATTTGCATTACTGGGATAAGTAATGCTTTATTATAATCTTTTTATATTTTTCTGAATTCATTTTGCCACTATTTTGTTAAGGGTATTTGTACGTATATTTACACGTTTTACGGGTCTGCAGTTTCCTTTTCTCGAGATGCATTTCTTTTATTTTCATATCAGAGCAATACTAGTCTCATATAATCAGATGGGAAGTGTCTCCTTACCTTAGAAAGAATTTGTGAAAGATGGAGATTACTTTACCTTTGAATGTTTGGTAAAATTCACCAGTGAAGTCATATAAACCTGGTCTTTTTTGTGGGATATTTTTAAATTACTAATTCGAGGACTTTACTTGTAGGTTTATTCATATTTTCTATTTTTTCTTGAGTCAATTTTGTAAGTTAATTCTTTCTAAGAATTTGTCCATTTTATATAACCTAACCAAAAATTAGGTTTTGTTTTTTTGTTTTTTTGCCATGGACTGCTTCATACTATTGCCTTATGATCTTTTTCTTTTTTATAAATTCTGTAAAGTCAGAAAGACTGTCTTCTCTTTTCTTATTTTTGAGTTTTCTCTGTTTTATTCTTGGTCTGTTTAAAGACTTTTTAACTTTGATCTTTTTGTGTGGCTGGTTTCTCTACTGTTTTGATGTTCTCTACTTTATTTATACTCAAACTAATATTTATTATTACCCTCCTTCTCCTTGCTTTGAGTTTCATTTACTTATTATTTATACTCAAACTAATATTTTTTTCGTTTGTTCTTCTTTTTCTAGTTTCTTAAGGTCAAAGGTTAAGTTATTGATTTTATGCTTTCTTATTTTAAAAAATTTTATTATGTATTTTTAAGGCCAAACATAATGGTTTGTTTATATATATAGTGAAATGATTGCTACAGTGAAGGAAATTAACATACCCGTCACCTCATGTAATTACCTGTTTTGTGTGTGTGTGTGTGTAATAAGCCCACTTAAAATGTAATTTTAGCAATTTCCATTTTGCAGTAAGTACAGTGTTATTGACTATTGTCCTCATGTTGTGCATTAGATCTCTAGTGTTATTTCTTCTACATAAATGTAACTTGACACTTTGACCTACATCTCCCATGTCCCCTTTCTCCTGTAACCACTATTTTACTCTCTGTTTCTATGTGCATTATTTTTTAAATATGGGCATTTACAGCTGTAAAACGATCAGCTTCATTTCTTAAGTTTTGGTGGATTGTGTTTTCATTTTCATTCATCTCAAAATACTGTCCAGTTTCATTTATGGTTTATTGTTTGATCTGTTTGTTATTTGGAAATGTGTTATTTCTACGTATTTGTGAATTTACCAAATAGCCTTCTGTTACTGATTTCTGATTAATTCATCATGGTGGTAAAACATACTTCTGTATAATTGTAATTCTTTCAAATTTATTGAGGTTTTCATGGACTAAATGGTTTATAATGAAGAATGTTCCATATGTTCTTGAGAACAATGTATATTCTGATGTTGTTGACTGGAATGCTCAATCAGGGTGTGCTAGCATAGTGGCTTTATTGCTGTTTAGATTCTCCATAGTGTTGTTGAAGTCTATCCTTGCTGATCACACGTCTACCTTTTATAGCTATTATTGAAAGTGGGTTATTGGAACCCCTAGCTATTGTCAAATTGTCCATGTCATTCCTCGACTCTGTCAGTTTTTCTTTTCTCCTAATTTTGGGACTGCATTTTTTGTTAGGTGCACATACCATATATAGATAGTTTCTTTATGTTGATTGGCTATTTTTATCTCTCTAGAAAGCCTTCTGTAATATTTTTGTTGAAGTCTAACATTCTTTTACTTTCAATGCATTTATTTCTTTTAATCTAGAGCAGTGATTCTCAACCTTCCTAATGCCACCACCCTTCATGAAGTAGCAGCGAAAATAATTTTATGGTTGGGGTTCACCACCACATGAGGAACTGTATGAAAGGGTCATAGCATTAGGAAGGTTGAGAACCACTGATCTACAGTGTGTTTTCTTGTAGATAGAATATAAGTAGAAATTGTTTTTATTTTTTATACATTATGTTCTACCTTGTCTTATAATTGGAGTACTTAATTCATTTACATTTAATGTTATTACTGATAAATTATAATTTAAATTTATCACTCTGCTATTTGTTTTCTATGTGCCTTATCTCTTTGTTTTTCTATTGTTCTCTTATTACCTCCTTTTGTCTTAAGTAAATATCATTTAATGAAACATAGTATTTAAGTTCCATTTTTTTTTCTCTTATTATGATTTTTGAGTTAATATTAATGGTCACCCTAGAATACAACTAACATTTGAATTTAATACAACTAACCTGAATTAATACTAACTTAATTCAATTGCATATGGATATTTTGCTCCCAGGTAGCTCCATTTCCTCTCTACCTCTTTGTGCCATTGTTGTCATACAATTAAATCCCCTGGCAATCTAAATCAATCAATGCATTCTAGGAAAACAGAGGACAGGCCAGGTTAGGAGTGTGGGCACCCCTTCTGCCAAGAACCCAGACAGGCAAGGGGCAGATTCTTCCCCAGGGCCTCTGGAGAGGAGCTCAACCCTGCTGGCAGCGCAAGCTAAGCCTAGTGAAGGTGGTGCTGGACTTGAAACCTGGAGAAGTTCCACAGAGCTACCACTATTCAAGCTGGGACACTCCATAGCATGGGCTGGGAGTCTCATTACATACAGTTTTATAGACAAAAACTGTAGGGAGGAAAGGCAGAGCTCCAGAGCAAGTCACACTTGAGCTGCCAGCAGACAGCTAGATAGCCATCTAGCTATCAGAGACATTTTGAACTCTCCCACCTGAGACCAGCGCTGAACGGGACAACTGATTTGGACCTCTTGAACTAGACCAATAACCCAAAAACTATCCAAAGTGGTACCCTGGGGGTGTGGTTGTGGGAAGGTTTGTTGCAGTTTTTGCCCGTGGTGAGCTGGGTGACTTAATTGCTGGTATTTCTCCACAGCTGAGGCTTCAACGCAGAGTAACTGATTACTAAGGTAGGACAGAGACCAGCTGAAAACAAGACAGAGCCTCCCAGGGGCCCAGCCAGGGAGAGACCACAGGAGCTACAGGGGCAGAGGTGGGGGCATAGGAGGCCAGAAGAAATGGCCTCAGGCCCACGAATGAGTTTATGCTAAAACACATGGGAGACTAGATATGGTGGCTCATGCCTGTGAGCCTAGCATTCTGGGAGGCCGAGGTGGGAAGATTGCTTGAGGCCAGAAGTTCAAGACCAGCCTGAGCAAGAGCAAGACCCAGTCTTTAAAAAAAATAGAAAAATTAATTGGGCATGGTGGTGTGCATCTGTAAGTCCCAGATATTCTGGAGGCTGAAGCAGAAGAAACGCTTAAGCCCGGGAGTTTGAGGTTGCAGTGAGCTATGATGACACCACTGTACTCTAGCTTGGGTGACAGGGCAAAACTCAGTCTAAAAAAAAAAAAAGAAAAGAAAACCTGGAAAATTTCTGGCCACAGCTGCTGCCTGACCCGTGAGCCACTAGCCATGTGAAGTATGGCTAGTGCAGCTGAGAAACTGAGCTTATTTAATTTAAAATAAAATTAAGATAGCTACATGTGGCTAGTGGCTACCCCATTGGACAGTGTGAGCTCTAGAGGGTGAGGGCACAACAGTACTCTCTGTCCCTTTAGTGCTGTGTCCCCAAGGACTCGACTTTCCTCTCCTCCAGAGTTCACAGGGAGAAAGAGGGACAGAGAAAGGGATGGACATACGGACAGAGGCTCCTCAGCCATCCTGTGTCTCCATCTTCAGTTTGGGGTTGGGGAGGGTTGTTTGGGTTTTTTTGCCTTTCTGGCTCCATCCAACTTGTTACCAAGGCAACCAGATTACTATCCTGAAGTTGGTGAGGATGGTCTCTCTAAAAACAAACCCACAAGCTGCTCACAAACAGGCTTACTGGCTCCAGCAGGGAATACCGCCTGTGCCAGGCCAGGTCCCCAGCCCAGAGCTGACCTGCCAGGAAGCAGGGGATGCGCACAGAGCGGTTGGTGAGGAGACAGGGGTCGTCGTGCAGGGTGTCGAAGGGCAGCAGGGCCCGGCCGTTGTCTTGGTAGAGGGTGTTGACGGCCAGCAGCCCTAGCTGGTTGGTGGTGTTACGCAGCTTCATGGCCAAGGGGTCTTCGCTGCCATATACCATGCTGGCGTCCACGAAGGCGGTGAGCGCATTGATCTGGTTGCGGATGGTAATGTTGCTCTCAGTGCAGGCTGGGCAGGAGCGGAAGAAGGGGATGCAATCTTGTTGGTTCTTGATGCGAGGGTCATTGGGTGGGATCTGAGGCACAGAGAGAGGCTAGGTCAGCTCACTGAGGACAGATGCAGTGGGCATAGGTGGCTCTCCCTCTCCCTCAGGACCTCTGGCCCCATCACCTTGTAACCTCTGAGATTCAGAGTTGATGACCAGAAACAGGGAATGTGGGGAGCCCCCCAACATCTCTGCCCTCCTCCTTGCTCAACCTGCTCCTGTCTCTCCTCTCTTGGTCTGTTCCTCCCTCCCCTCCTCTCTAGAGTGGTCTCTAGACTCTCACTCTACCACCTTCTTCCTTTCCTTTTCCCAGGCTCTGTCTCTGTCCCTTTCCTGTCTCTCACTCTGGCCTTGACATTGTCCTGTCCTTCCTGCCCTCTCTCTCAGACTGTCTCCTTTCCTTCCTTCTCCCTACTTAGTACCTGCCTCAACCCTCACCCTCCCCCAGCCCACTCTCAGCCCTACTCCCAGCTCCCACCTAGACCCCAGCTCTCTGCTGTCCAATGTGGGTGTGGGGAAGGGCCCCTCACAGGAGTACCAGCCATTCAAGAAAGTTTAAGGGACACTTGGGAAGATGCTTCTCCCAGAATTCTCTATCAACCTAACAAAGAGCTAGTAATCCCGCCAACAGGATCCTTTGGTGGGGGGCGGGGAGAGATGAACATTGCTCTCTTCCCAGCCTGGGAGAGACAACAGATGAGTGAGGTGCCCAGCCTGACTGCTGCTGGGATCCTAGCACCAGGAACCAGACAGCACAGAGCGGGGCAGGCATTGCCTCTGGTCACACCGGGGCTGTGGAAGGAGACCTGGGCCCAAGAGGGAGTTGGGCACTTTCAGGAACAAGATCCCCAATCCCCACCGCAGGCGGGTGGGCAGGAAGAAGGGAGCACCTTGAGCGGGAAGCAGGGCGGCTGTTGCAGGCAGCTGGTCTCGCAGTTGAGGCCAGTGAGGAAGGAGACCCGGGCGGCTGGCTCCGGGGTGAAGTCGAGGTCGTGGTCGAGCAGCTGGCCCCACTGCATGAACATGAGCGAGCGCTCCTGGTCCGGGGTCAGCTGCTCCGTGGGGAAGCGCACGATCTCGTTGGAGACCGCGCGAGCCTACGGGACAGGGGACGTCAGGGCTCCTGGGACCTGAACGCAGCGTGGGGCTGGGCCTCGCCCCCTCTGCCTACCGACGCTCACCAGGGGCACCGGGAAGCCGGCGCGCTTGACCCCCGAGGTCCAGCCAAAGGGCAGAGAGAAGCCATCCTCATACTCCGCCGGCAGCCAGCGCGCAAAGGCGCGGTTGGAGGCTCCCAGCGTCGGGCTGCGCCTGCAGGGGAGAACAGGGCGCTGACGCGAGGTGGCGCCGCAGGCCCGACGTGGGCCCCGGGGCCCCAGACGCCTCCCTGAGCCCGGCTCAGGACCACACCGGCCCGCTGCACCTGTTGTTGCACCGCCCGGTAATGGTGCGGTACTTGTCCTGCTCTGGGCACGTCACGGCCACATCCTGGTAGGCGCAGCCGCTTGACTTGGACAGCAGAGTCAGCTGCGCCGGCGTCAGCACATCTGTGAGAAGAGGGGATGTGGGAGCTTCAGCAACCTGAGATTGAAAAGATCCTGAGAGGGGCTGGACAGTGGAGGGGATGCTGGGATGCCCCCTGAGACTCCATGAAGGGAGAAGTTGAGGGGATCACCAGAAGGTGGCTGGAGTCTCTAGGAGGGGTCACTAGGGGAGCGAAGGCCTGGGGTGAAATGGACAACAGTACCGGTAACATTGAAGGGTCCTGGCCGCAGGGACCGCAGCTTCACCTCCAACAGGCCTAGAGCTACATGCAGGTAGTCAGCAGACCTCACGGCAGTCCTGGTGGCAGCCACAGGCTGCTTGAAATAGGACAGGAGTTCCATGGGGCTGGCTGAGCCACTGCGAAGCCGCTGCTTGATGCTGGATGGAGAAAAGAGGTGTGAGGGCCCCAGAAGGGGCCACAGACACTCAGCAGAGCCCCAGCCCAGGGACTAACACCAGAATGATATAGACAAAGCTACGATGGGAAGAAAATTTCTTTTTTTAAATATTTTTCAATGGACCTGGGTGTCTAGACAGAGGTAAAGCCATGGGAAGAATGGTTTTGAAGATCTTCATATATCCAGAGACACAGGACAAACAGAGGGTATCTCCATGAGCCCCATAGACCCCCCCCCCCCAACACCACCTATAAACTCCCAGATGACTGCTCCTTCTCTGAAAGGCCAGGGACAGCCTTGCCCAGAGCTGCACAGTGCCTGGCACCACACCTTTCCCTCCGGTCCTTGTAGGCCTTGTCCACCAGCCTCTTGGCCTCCTCCATGCAGGTCAGCACCACCGAGGTCTCCACCTCCCCTGGGATAGCTGTCCAGAGCAGGAGTCACAAAGTCAGAAAGGACCCAAAGGCCCTCATCGGGCCCCAGAGCCAGGGAGCCTGCACTGAGAAAAGGGTCCCTGGGACTCAGAACCATCCCAACATACCACGTTTCCCCCCCCCTTTTGAATGTTACCTGGAGCAGCACCCTCAGAGGGCGGGGACATGGCCAGAATGGCCAGGAGCCCTGCTAGGGCTGGGAGAAGCTTCATCTCTGCAACAAGACCCCCCCAGTCCACCAAGTGCCTTGAGCCCACAGTGCACCTGAATAACCCACCACCCTCTCCTACTGGGCCCCTCACTCCCCCCTTCCCATCCCAGCCCTACCTCCCTGCGCCCTGTCCATGGACAAAGCCAGGCCTCCTTGAGGGAAGGGTCCATAGCAACCCCGTACCTATCCTAGCTGCAGCCACCCAGCCCCAAAGGACCCAACTCTAAAACTCACCTGACATTGACAGCTTCTCTTAGCTGAACCTGGGCTTTTATGTCCTCTAAGTTGGGGGTGGGGCAGGGCAGAGGAGGGCCTATCCCTGTAGACTGAACTATGTCTCCACCCCCCACTGGGGTTGGGGGACACATGGAGGGGCTCCTGAAATGGGTTCAAGTGGTAGGAAAGGATGAACCCCAGCCTTTGAACTTAGCACTCCCGCTCTGTGGTTTCTCAGCTCCCTGTTGTGTGCCTAGACCAGTGCTGTCTCCAAGGGATACACACAGCTAATCCCTCTGAATTTCTGGTTAAAATGAGTATCCAGGGCTCCTTTTAAAGGAACAAAAGTCAGGAACCAGTAGCCTAAGGAGTTATGGAAAATATAATGACCCCAAGGAAAAAGGGAGAGGAGTGATAATGTCCCAGTTGGCCTAAGAGGCCATCCCCCACTCCAGCAGTAACCTGTGTTCTGCATTACCCCTGATGGGCAACCCCTGGCTCTTAGTGGGGCTAAGAGGACAGGAAATCTGGCTAGAGACCGTTGGGCTCCACAGGAAGGAGGACCCTGGGGGTATGGGCTCAGGACCAAGATAACTTCCTCTATTCCTCCTTCCTCCTCTTCCTTCTTGGCTTAGGGTAGGAGGGGGGTTGTCTCAAAACCATCCCCTGACCCCAAAATCTGCTCCTGGATTTCAGTAACCAAGAGAGAGCAGAGCTGGTTGTAGTTAGTGGTCAGTTGGGTGATATAGCCCAAAGCTTCTCTGGGACAAGATCAGTGCAGTTGGGAGGATTTGGGTTAATGATTCAGGATCATTCTGAAATAGAAGAGGGGAAAGCTTCACCCTTGGGAAAGGCTGGCAGAAGGGCTTCCATTCTCACATAAGAAAAGTACATTTCACTTATGACTGTGTCCATTCTCCTGCTTGGGCCCTGGTCAGGGTGAGCACATGCCAGCCATGGCGCCTAGGTCCTGTTTGGGTCTAGCCCCACCTACCTTCAGCCACCTTCCTGCCATTCACTTTCATCTTCTATGCCCAGACCACATTTCTGCCAAGAAATAAAGAAGAACAACACATCCAGAACACCTTCCCCACGTACTCAGGGAGCCATCATTTGCTGGGCAGCAGAACCCAGAGGCCAGTGAGAGAGGAAGCCATTCTTCCTTCCAGCCTTGATCTACCAGTATGTGAACTTGGTCAAGTGGCTCTTTGTAAATCAGGTTCTAGAATTTTATAGGTTTTTGGAAATACCTTTTTTAATCCTATAAGCAATATATTTTCATTGATGAGAACTAAGAGAACCCAAACAGGCAAAAATAAATCAAAACTACTTATAATCAGGTAAGATAGTGGGAAATTTTTTTTCTTTCAAAGTTTATCATTGTCTTTCATATAAATAACCAGGAGGAAAGAGAATAATTTCCCACAATCCCACCATTCATCAATACCCCATTTAATAGTTTGACTTCCTATATGCATATATAATACATTTTTTTTAAAAACACTAAGAACAACTTTAAATACTGTTTTATAAGCTACTTTTAGTTCTTAACCATTTTATCTCTCTATGTCAACAAATACAGTTTTACTTGATTTTTCTGTCTGCATAATGTTTTGTATATGTATTTATATGATTTATTAACTAATTCTCTGTTGGTAGACACTTGGGTTGTTTCAAATTTTCATTATTATAAAAAGTACTAGGATGAACATCTATGGAGTTAAATGTCACATCTTTAGTTATTTCCTTGGGCAAGACATTTTAAAAGTAAACCTGCTGTGTATTTGGGTATGAACTTTTAAGGCTTTTTAATATTTAATATTTATAGTTCAATAGCCTGTGAAGATTGTACTTCATCCTTCCCTGAACGAGAGCACCTGTTCCCCATCATGCCCATCAACCCTGAGCATTAGTACCTTTTTACTCTTTTAGGAGAATTGTCAAGACTCATGAGGGAAGAGGCATTTAAGCCTCTCTCAGCAGAGATGAGAAAGAGGGAGCCCAGGGAAGGAGACCACGTTGCTAAGAGCGACAGTGTAGCACAACTTGGACTAATCTCAATGTCAGGTCTCTTGACCTAATCAGTGCTCTTAACCCACTTGCCTCTGCACACTATTCCTGACCTTGCCTTCAATCATTTATTCAACAGGTATCAATCAAGCCCTGGTCAGGTACTGTATTGGGCATTGGGCATCCTCCATTGAACAACATATAGGCCTTGTCATCAAGACGCTCACAAAGAAGGCAGAACAGTGGCACCCCAAGAGCTGTGCCATGTTCTTCATGAGTATCGAAGAGCAGAAGTTGGATCACCTGGGAGTAGGGAGGCAAGGAAGGCTTTCTTGAGGAGCTGATGCTTGAGACTGTCTTAAAGAATGTTTGAAGTTGACCGAACGGACACTGGGAAGGAAGAGCATTCTGAACCTAGAAAATGACCCAGCAAAGGCCTTGATGCAGTGAGCCTCACTCAGACAGTTCTAACACAGGGGTAGGGGTGGGGGCTGGGGAGGCGGGAAGGAGGCCTAGCAGACAGGCAAAGGCCCAGGTCTTACTGACCTACCTTGACATTCTTATCCTGAAGCCCTAGCGAGCCAGGAAGTCTCAGAAGCAGGGAAATATGCGGTCCCAGTTAGGGCAGCAGTGTGGGGAGCACTGGAGGGGCAGGCCCAGACGCTGAGGGCTGGGCAGGCGGCATCACAGTGATTCACGCCTGTCAGGAGGCCTGCTCTGCTTTCTCACAGGCAGCAATAGGGCAAGGAATGGTTAAAAAGCTAAAGCATTTTCAAAGAAGGAGGTTAAAATTCCCTTAAGTCTCTACCCTCGTGGAAGCGAGAGAATTCTCCTAATGCAGAATCCCCAAACCCTGACTGAGGCTGAGGGCTGAGTCTGTGGGCCTGCAAGTGAGTGCAAGGGCTGGAGATGCTGGGTGAGTTTACGCTGTTTGCAACCAATTAACAAAGACCCAAATGGCGTCACCGCAAGGCTGTCAGCCTCCCCTGCTTGTACCTTTACTGATCCCTCATCTAGGCCCCATTTGTCTGGCCCTGGTGTGTTTGAGGCTTCTCAGCATGCAGAGTAACCAGAAGGAGACTATGGTCCTTGTCTCCATAAAATACCTTCCAGCTCCTCTTCCCTGGGGTGGCCTCTGGAGGGCACTGCTGGAACTGCTACATGTCAAAACTATAGTCATTTGAAGGTAACACCCCTACATACACACGCGACCCTCTCTCCTACCCACTCAGATTTCCCAAACATCACCCCCAGGGTAAAGCCTAACTGCTTGTGGGATAACTGCTTGTGACCCTCTGGCACTACTTGCAAAACAGCTTGTTCTTTCCTAATTGTTCAGGAAACAATTCCGTTGGGGGGATTACAGCCAGATTTCCTGTGGGGGGAGTGGTGGAGAGAAGGAGGCACCCCAAAAGGTTATGGAAGCTGGGGAGGTGCAGGGGCCGTAACTGCTCAGACATGCAATTACACCCAGCCCATGGATCTCCTTTAACATTTTTAAAATTAATTTTGAATTCTATCGGTAATACTTGGATATCCTTTGAATAAAATTTCAACTTCTTGACCAGGTTAAAGCTCCTTTAGATTAAGTTATTGCATCATCCCCAATTGCAGTCCCCATCCTCCACTCTATAGACATAAATGCTGTTATCATTTTCATGTTTGTACTTCCAAACCTTTTATATTTTATTTACTTATTTATTTATGTTGAGACAATCTTACTTTGTCGCCTTAGTGGAGTGTGATGGTATCATAGCTCAACCTCCTGGGGCCAAGCGATCCTCTAGCCTTAGCCTCCCAAGTAGCTGGGCCTACAGGCACCTGCCATAACACTTGACTATTTTTCAGATACAGGGTGGGGGGTGGTCAGGCTGGTCTCGAACTCCACCCACTTTGGCCTCCCAGAGTGCTAGGATTACAGGCATGAGCCACTACACCTGACCTTCCAAACCTTTTAGTTTACATTCATTCATAGAAATAGTCTTTTTTCCTTGGTTTTCCATAAATGGTGTCCTCTGTTGATGGGAATTGACATGTGCCCATTTTTTCACTGTTAAAAACAATGCCTTAAGAAGCCACCTTGCGCGCACACACGAAAGTTTTCTATGTTACCATAGTGATGAATAAGTGGGCCATAGGTATTGTGCATTTTAAATTTGTAACAGATATTGCTAAACTGTTCTCCGAACTCTATAAAAGTCTCACAAGCAAAGAATGGAATCAATCACAGTATGGGTTCAATTGTTATTTCTTTGGTTAATAGTGAGGTTAAGCACGTTATCATTGGTATTGCATCTTCTGCAACTTTCCTGTGTTTGGTTTTGTCCATTTTTCTATTGGATCGTCACTCTTTTTATTGATTTGTAGAAATTGTTACATATTCTGGCTAAACACTGATCTTTCAGCTCTTATGTATGATGCAAATCTTTTTTCTAGTCTGTCACTTTTTATTTACATTTTGTATAATTTTGAGGCAGTCAAATTTTATTAATTTTTTGTGAATTTTGCTTTGGGGACTTGTTTAGGGAGCTCTTCTCTTCTTCAAGACCATAGACATGTTCTACATAGTATTATAGTACTTTAACACTTTGGATTTTTTTTGGTTTAGGTCACTCATCCACCTGGAATTTTTTGGGTGTGAATAGTGTGAGGGAGGAAGAAGCTACCTTTTTATTTTCTAAATAGATACCCCATCGCCCCAATGTCTTTAATGGAATATTTAAATTCATTTAAATATCTCATTTCTCCACTGCATTAGGATAAATTATGTATTTATATTGTTCTATTCTACCGGTCTATTTGTCTGATGCTGCACTATGATGAGCTGTATAATTATTTCATATAACTCACCATAGTGCAGAAATCAATGGGAGCCCTGAGCTTGTTTTCCTACAGCTGGATGGTCCCATCTGGGAGTGATGAGAGACAGTGACACCTGAAGGGTGTTATTTATGTCCTCAGCTCCCCCTCGGATCATCAGGCACTAGATTCTTATAAGGAGCATGCAGCCTAGACCCCTCACCTGTGCAGTTTATGTAAGGGTCTTACTCCTATGAGAATCTAATGCTGCAGCTGCTCGGACAGTCAGTGGAGCTCAGATAGTGATGTGAGCAAAGGGGAGCGGCTGTAAATACAGATGATGTTTCACTCACTTGCTTGCTGCTCACCTTCTGCTATGCAGGCTGGTTCCTAACAGGCCACAGACCGCCACTAGTCTGTAGCCTGACCCAGCCTGGTGGCTGGGGACTGCAGAAATGGACTTTGGAGACTCAAAAAGGGTGAGGTTGGGCAGAGGGTAAGGGATCAAAAATTACCTGTCAGGTACAATGTAATGTATCCGATTTGAGTTTCAGGTGCACTAAAAGCCCTGACTTCACCACTATACAATTCATCCATGTATCACAAAACCACTTGTACTGCCTCAATCTCTTGAAATTCAAAGTAAATAAATAAAAAATAAAAAGATAAAACTGATGAGGGAGATCTACTTGTAGAAAAAGGGAAAGAAATGCTGCCAAGAGAAAAAAAACTAATTACAAAACATTATATCCAGCCTGCTGAGATTCATGCAAAACACATGCGTACTCCGACATGCATATACACACAAGTGTGCACAGGTGTGCATGGTGCACCAACACGTATGCAAACACGCACAGAAAATTCTGTGCAGCACCAAAGCCTATTAACAGTGGGTACCTCTGGGGAATGAAGTGAAGGGACTGAGGAAGAGATTTTATTTCATACTCAGTGCCATGTTGAAAGTTTTACAAAGAAAAGATAATAATTTTTTTTTTTTTTGAGCCAGAGTCTCACTCTGGCACCGTGACTGGAGTGCCTGGAAAAATTGATCCTCTTGCCTCAACTTTTCTATGTTCAGTAGAGATGGGGTCTCACTCTTGCTCAGGCTGGTCTCAAACTCCGGAGCTCAAGCAATCCACCTGCCTGGGCCTCCCAGAGTGCTGGGATTACAGGCGTGATTGGCCAGAAAAGATAATAATTGTATCACAAAAGAAAATAATAATCTCTCCCTTCATTTTAGTCTCCCAAAGTAGCAAACTTTGATTTGTTTTAATTAATCAGTGGGTTTGGATTACTTTTATATTGGTTTATTAATACGAAGCCAAACACTAACAAAGATTGAAATGGAAGCATTGACATAGATTGCATTTGGGGTGAGCTCTTTTCCTGAGGGAGGCTTGGGTAGTGTGACTGACACTTTGGCTAAATATAGGATTCAAGTTCAAATTTATTTCCCTACAGCAGGAGGAAGGTATTGCTCTGTTATCTTTGTGCACTTAATAGTGCTGTTGTGTTATCTGTTACAAGTTGACTTATAGTTCCTGAGATATAGAAATTAATTTCTATTTCAGGCAAAGCAGAATTAACATGGGTGGCTGGATCCACCAGCCAAGCCTGAGCATGGAGAGGCCACAGAAGTGAGAATGAAATAATTAGACAGCAGAAAATAAACAGAGCTGTAGGAAGCCCCCAGGGAGACAGAGGAGACTGGAGGTGCTAAGGAGAACAAAGGTTAGGAGGGGAGGAGGGGAGGGCTGAGTGCCTCCAGCAGGGCAGGGTCAGGGTGAGCCTTCTGGTCCTGCCTCCTCTCTGCCTGACATTGCCCTCCTCCAGGTCATTGTCTGTCCTGTAGTGACTGCAAAAAGGAAAACAGGACCTCTAACTTAGCAGAAGTTTAGGGGAGGGGATGTTAAACAGCAGTTCAGGACACTGGCCAAGTTAGGGAATAGAATGACAGGTCCGTTCATCTGCCCTGAACACTGGAGTATTATTACCTAAGGGGAGTGTCTTGCCTGAACAGAGATACAGGAGATTTTCTAATAGGTAAGGTCCCCCAGGGGAGGGTAGCGAGGAAATGAACAGCAGAGGAACCTAGATTGTAACCAGGAATCTCTCTAATCCAGGGCATGAGTCTCCTGCCATCCTCAACACCCCCTTGTGCTGACTCCACTCCCCAAACTCAATGAGCAGGGACATAGCAGAGAATAGGCTTTCACCCTCCTTCCATGTCAAGACCAAATGGAATGTATCCCAAGAAAGTAATTTAACGTTCAATTTCTCTTGATATTGTGAAAATGTCAATTCTTCCTAAATTGGCCAACAGACTCAATGCAATCACAATCAAAATCCTAGTAGGAAGAAGTTCCAATTCCACATAAGATGAAATAAACACAATCTACAGTCTCTCTTGATGAAAGTGGAGCAACTATATGAAGACTCTGTACAGAGTTGATCAAAGTAGGCAGATTGGGGGAGAAGAATATATTTGAACATACCACCACGTGGCAGTGAGTTTACTACATTTTTTGTCTAGTACTTCCCAAACTGAACTCAGTGTAACCTGAAACCCACAGTGGGCATCTGTGAGCACAGAGGGAGAATACCCTCTAGTTCCGGCTTAAGAGGCAGGAAAGAGATCTAATGTTCAGAGAGTACAGGGATCCCCCACTTCTCTTTTCCATTTCTTTTTTCTTTTCTCCATTATCTTGCACCCCAATTCCCAAGCAATCCTGTGGCGGTGGCAGCAAAGGAGGCCAGAAGGAGCCTAAAACTCTGAGAGAGGGGAAACTTCCTGCCCAATCAGAGGAGCTGTGCTCCTAGGAGGGTGGGATGAAGGCTTAATGCCCCCCCACACACACACATCTTTCCACTGTCTCGCCGCAGGTGCAGGCATGGCCACAGGAAGTGCATCACAGAACAAGGTAAATAGATCCCAGCTTTTTGGGACCAAGAATCACAGGGAATCAGAATGTGCCAGGGAGATGACAGAAAGGGGGAAGCTCAGGGAAGCAGCTCTGAGATCTAAGAACCGGAGGGATAATACCAAAAGGTCTAACATTTGTGTCATCAAAGTCCCAGCAGGAGAGGAGAAAAAGTGTGGTGTAGAAAAATATTTGAAAAAATAATGATTAAAAACTTTTCAAATTTGCCAAAGACATAGACCTATAGAAATTCAGAAGCTCAGCAAAACCCAAATAGGATAAACATAAGGAAACCCCTTCTCGACACATAGTCAGACTGCTGAAAGCTAAAGACAAAGAAAAAAAGTCTTACAAGCAACCCAAGAAATGATGTGTTAGAGTAACAATAATTGGCAGGATGGTGGCTTTCTTATCAGAAATTATGAGATAGAAAGAAGTGAAATAGTATTTTTAAAGTGCCAAAATAAAGACCTGTCAACCAATAATTTTCTGCTCAGTGACAAGATCCTTAAGAAAAAAGATGAAATAAAGACATTCTCAGATGAAGAAAAACTAAAAATTTGCTGCCATCATATCTTCTCTGAAATGACACCGGAAGGAAACTGGCACATCAGGAATGAAGGAAGAGCAACAAAAATGAGAAATATGGATAAATCTAATAGACTATTTCTCTCCTTTGGGTTCTTGAAAATGTTTACCGGTTGAAAGCAAAAATTATATTATCTTAGATAATTTTCAACATAGGGAAAACTGGGGAGGAGGACAAAGAAAAATATATGATGGGAAATCTCTAAATCCCACCTGAAGTAACAAAATATTGACTTCACTAATGAAAAGTTAAGTATGTAGGTGGCAATCCCTAAAGCAAGCACTAAAAAATTACATATATGCATATTTATACATATATATTTTTAAATGCAATAAAATTTAAAGGAACACTAAAAGTGTTCAAAGACCCAAAAGGAGGCAGAAAAGAGCTGAGGAAACAAGCAGAAAGCAAATAATAGTAGACCAAAATATAAATCATTATATGGAATGTAAATGAATGGTCTAAACATATCATTTAAAAGACAGAGACTGTCAGATGATTTTTTTAATTGACTCGGCTATATGCTATCTACGAAATGCCCATTTCAAATATAATAACATAGATAAGGTCAGAGGAAATGATAGAAAATGATGTACTCGGCTCGGCGCCTGTGGCTCAACCAGCTAAGGCGCCAACCACGTACACCTAAGGTGGCGGGTTCGAATCCCCAGCCCAGACCCGCCAAACAACAATGATGGCTGCAACCAAAAAATGGCCGGGTGTTGTGGCGGGCGCCTGTGGTCCCAGCTACTTGGGAGGTGGAGGCAGGAGACTCGCTTGAGCCCAGGAGTTGGAGGTTGCTATGAGCT